>JAKGSA010000005.1:1115223-1231912 GCA_033558755.1 Philaethria dido
GGTCCGATAAGTACTTAGCCTACCAAAAAAAAAACGAAAAATACGTTTTCTCGAGGTCTGCAAAGTGGGCTTCCGTGGCGGCTATAACCTCCTCATTCGACTCAAATTTCTGCCCGGCGAGTGACTTTTTCAAGTTAGGAAATAAATAATAGTCGCACGGGGCCAAATCTGGGGAATACGGTGGATGGGGCAGCAGTTCGTAGCCCAATTCGACCAATTTGGCCCTGGCGACGACGGAAGTGTGAGCCGGTGCGTTATCGTGGTGGAAGAAGAAGAAGAGCACTTTTTTCTTCACCAAATGCGGCCGTTTTTTCCGCAATTCGGCGTCAAATCGGCTCAATAATTCGGTATAGTACAGCCCTGTGATCGTTTTGCCCTTCTCCAGGTAGTCGATGTAGATCACACCTTGTGAATCCCAGAAAACGGTGGCCATCACCTTTCCTGCCGATTGCACAGTCTTTGCCTTCTTGGGAGCACGTTCGCCGGGTGAAGTCCACTGTTTCGACTGTTCCTTGGTCTCTGGAGTGTACCAGTGGATCCATGTTTCGTCGACGGTCACGAAACGACGAAGAAACTCCTTCGAATTGCGCTTAAACAGCGTCAAACACTGCTCTGAAGTGGTTTCACGGTTGCGCTTGTTGTCCGGAGTGAGCAAACGCGGCACCCATCTCGCCGACAGCTTTCTCATGCCCAAAATTTCGTGCAGGATATGACCCACGCGGTCTTTTCAGATGCCTACTGTCTCGGCTATCTCGCGTAACTTCAATCGGCGGTCTGCCAATACAAGGTCATGGTCAAGGTCGTTTTCGGGGCACCGGGGCGTGGCTCATCAAAAACTGACGTGCAACCACGTCGAAATTCATTAAACCAATTTTTGACGGTCGCCATCGAAGGAGAAGAGTCACCGTACACAGCATCCAAGCGTTCTTTGATTTCGCTGCGCGATTTCCCTTCCAAAAACAAGAATCGAATCACCGACCGATATTGTTCTTTTTCCATTTTTCTAAAATTCGCCCACACGCCCGCTTCTACACGTGCCAAAAACAAAACTATAAGTCCTATTCGACTAAAATTTTGACAGTAGCCGTCTATGAGAATGTTCTACACGACAGTAAATACTTCTTGCGATAGTAGCGCCATCGGGCGGAGGGGCTAAGTACTTATCGGACCGCCCTCGTACATACTACGTATACGCATACGTGGACTATCCGCTGGTTTTTAGCGTACGAGTATATTATCGACTGCATCTTAACCAAAACTGTCTCAAAATACAATCTTCAAAATTGATTTCTTCCTTCTACATGGGCATTGCACATAAATACATTCTCCAGCATTAAAAATATATTAAGTGATTAAAATTAAAAAATACATGCCATTTGGAAAAAGAAGAAAGAATTTATATATAAAATTAGGTTTTTTCTATGTATATACGTATTCAGTAGTTATAATATACATATATAATTACTTATTGCCTATTTTTATGCACAATTAATTTTGAGATATAATGAAGTATTTAAGTGGGGCGATCTACTTGACCGCGACATCTGTGCATGACAGTGGAAAACATTTCGTAACTGACATGCCATCTTGGTCTTGGTGCGTTTACCATTTCATTTCTTTTTTGAACGTTGACTTCACTCACTTAGTCACATCTCTAGTTTCGTTATTGAGTAGTCACTAACATAAACGTAAGGAGATCGCGATTGTCGACAGAACGCTTCGTGCTTCGAACTATTGCCTCCTTTTGCGAACGATACGAACGGAAACGGAAATACTCATAGTATTAATTTTGTTCGCATCTCAATTGTTTTCTTACATATATTAAAAAAATACTTTAAATAAAATGATACATTAGGTGTAGCTTTTTAAATGTATAAATACATAAGTGAACGGTGAGCGACCTTTCACACTCACTAATCACGTTAAATTAAATCTAAAAAACTTATTAACGATAAACATGCAATTTGAAAGAAAGGTAGCATGGAAGAGAATCGCCTCCTTCCCTCCTGATTCGACCAGAGGGTCACCTAGTTTCCTGGCCCAAGTAGGAACACACATGCCGTCAACGATGTTTCACTACCAATACAGACTCTCATCATCGAGGTTCATACAAAATTGGGGTAGTTCGTCTGAACCAGGTCAGTGGCGGTTGAAGAAAAGCATCGTTAAGGTTTTATTGGGTAGTACCGTGAGATTTTAGTTGGATAGCCTACATCTACCGGCTAAATAGCACAGATAGATTTCTTTTGAGCTTAAAAGTTTTATATTTTCATCATCAAGCAACACATAATCACAAAAGCAATAGAAGCGTGTCTATCTAATTAAAATATTTACCAATATAAATATAAGACAAAAAATTATAATGGAATAAAAAAGAAAAAAGTTGTCAACGTACACATTAATCTTAGCATCTGTACCATTGATATTTTTAGTTGTTTTGTTACAAGGCCTGGATAAGAATAACAAGGTACATATTCGTAAAATTGATTAACGTGATGAGATATTTTTTGTTGACATATTATAAATATCAAAAGTTTTGTGGCCAGTCGTGGCGCAGAAAACCCAGCATGCGACTGTAAACGCGACAGGTTGTGGGTTCAATTCCCACTCCAGGGAATGAAAAAATAAATATTTATAATAATTAATATTTCATATTTTCATTTCTTCGCTCTGTTAACAAGGGAAAGCGGCGTTGAGTTCCGCCACACAGTACGCTATGCCTCAATTTGGCTTAAAGTAAAGCGTAAAGCTAAAAAAAAACAAAAAAACAGCGTAAAGCTAAAAAAAAAGATTTTGTATATCCGCTGTGGAATTCTAAGAGACCAACGATAAAGTATATAGCGCTTTAGCAAATGTTGTTTAGCATTGTACATTTTTTATATATGATATATGACAGGGAACTCCAAAAGACCCACTACTATACTATACTAAATGATAGAAGCGATAGCAATTATCGAGGTTAAGGGGTAGCAAATATAACATATGTTAGGGTAAGGATCGTCAATTAGTATAGACTTTGCCAATCGTTTTTAATTACAATACAAACAAAACAAACGTTCAACAAACTGTTTTTACCATCGAGAATAGAATTTGTACACACAATTATAGTATACAGTTAGAAACTTTTAAATTGCAATATAGGGTGCCATATTTTTAAAAGTATTTCATGTATCATGTGTGAAATAATTGAGTTTTTCACACTGTACTATTGTTAAAGGATAGATTTATTTGTTACACTTACCGCCCGGCGTCTCTCAGCGTTCTCCACCGGCACAGTTTGCCCAGGAATAGAAGCTCTTCCTCTAAATATATCCATAACTTTGGCCATAGCACTTGGGCGGCGTGATGTCGAAGCGGTCACCGTGTGATAGTACTGCACAGAAAATAAATATTATTTAACTTAAATATGATTGTGAAAGAGACTACTTGCATTTAAAATCTACGAGTATAACAAATTTAGAACGATTTTCACCAGAAAGCCGAAATATAATATGTGGTCACAGATAGATATTACTTATTATATGATTGTGGGTTCGATTCCCACTCCCGGAAATATAAAATTTAGTATTTTCATTTCAAAGCGCGGCGTTGAGTTCCGCCACTCAACACGCAATGCCTCAATTTGGCGGAAAGTGGGGAACGGAAATGTTGAAAGAGAATGGGGTAGTGTCTTAACAATAGATTTTGTGATTCCCTCTGCCTACCCCGCTATATGCAGGATACAGCGTGAAGTTAAAACAAATAAAACATAATTTAAAAAATAAATTCTAAATTCTTTATAAATAGTACACGTTCAAGTGCACGTTCATAAATGGCATGCGGCACATTAATATCCATGAAATAAGAAGAAATCAGGATGCAAATTTTAATGCAAAATTAACTTAATCAACGAATGAAAGTAGAGCTTACCCTAGTGTCGCTTCCTGGGTGTGGGTGGGCGGAGCCATCTTTGGTCTTAACGGCGGTCGCACCAGAGCTCGATGCCACTTCAGTCTTTGGTGTATCAGACTTCACGGACTCTTTACTCGGTGTTCCCGACTTCGTCATACTCTGAAGGTTATATAGCATTACTTTAAACTCAAATATATATATATATATATATATATATATATATATATATATATATAATGTTCGATAAGTAGCATATCGTAAATCACGTAATTATTATGATGTCGTATAGTAATACAATTCATTAATTTCTATTTTCTTGGCCACAAAACAGAAGATGGCGTTGCGCGCTAATAGCGACGCAACTACGCAGGTGTTTATTGGCAAGCAATCCGTTTATATGGCACATAGTAAACTGAATACAGCTTTGTTACAATAATAACTCACGAACAATTTAGCGTTGTTTTCAATTTACATAAAATTACTAAAACCAGAAATAACAACCCATATAAAACGGTACTAGGATTGATGTCGATGTAAAAATGTTTAAATTCGTATTGAACACGGCTATATAGACACTTAAACGTAGGATAATAGAAGTAATCTTATTTAACTTTCACACGCCAGTTACATGCTATCGTAAAGCAGTGGGAGTGTCCTTAACGTTAAATGCGGTTGGTTGTGTGTTCAATTCCCACTCGGGGAATTGATCATGTTTAAATTATTTTCATTTATTCACTCTGCTAAAATAATGCGTGTTGAGTTTAACCATTCAACATGCGATAACGGAGAATAACGGAGAATCTGGCCACCAGGTTCTCTCTAACTACCCCTGCTATGCAGGAGAAAGCGTCAATTTAAAATAAAAAGTTTTACTCAGACAAAGTTACCTGAACTGCAGCTCTAACTTGCTGCATGATAGATGGCTGTTTTTTAACCTCACTGCGGGGCCGGGATTTGAACATGTCGAATAAAGCGGGCCTACGGCTCACCCCGGAGGTTCCTGTTATCATCAAACATTATTAGTACATACCAGCATATTAAATATTGTCTTTATAATATTGTCGATTTTATACACAACAACGCATATAGCGTATAACTTTACTATAACCTATATAGAAACATAGATTTATTGCATATCATATATATTTTCAAGTATGACGATCAACTTGGAAATGACATTAATAAATAAAGAAATAACAACCTTAATTTAATTATATTATTAATTAAAATATTTATTTTATTTTTCTTAGTAATAGCCCAAAGGATTTTGTCTAACCTTGCAAGACGAGGTGTAAGAAATAGTTGACAGGACTGCACCAAATAATTAAAGTGAAGAGTAATTTTAAAGTTAGCTCAATTTAGGTAAACCACAAAACTAGTATTATTTGGTGATATAAATTTCAATTCAATATATTATGCTTAGTCAGGCTAAGGTTAGGCGTTTGTTTCGATATCATTGTTACATGACACGATGTTATTAAATATTTTTCTTCGACAAAGAATTTACCTATTACAAAATGGACATAATTTATTATACACAATCAAATTTTGTCGATCGATCGTTTTTAAATTATACCGACAGCTAAATATTTATTATACTTTTTTTTTATTATTAAGTAAAAAACTTATACCGTTGGTTTCTTTGGCGACCGTGCCCTTTTCTGCTGTTATATTCTTTTAATTTCTTGTGATTTTGTTTTTTTTTATGATTGAGTAAATATGCTCGATCGGATTGAACTGGAAGAGTACCTCCAAAGATCAGATTGAAATTTTGTTATGTTGGCGTCATTGGCGAAATTGCGTGGCTCGAATATGTGTACTCTTTGCTGCTCTTCTATGAAAGATTGCATCTTTTGGAAATTATCTATTATGACGGTCAAGGAAGAATCGATTGCCCAAAGGATGAAACCACCGATTGCGTCATCTTCGCTGTTAGTGTAGTACATGCATTCGCCGCTGTGGCTGGTAATTGCGACGACAGCATGTGATATGCTATCACGAATGGCACTCTTGGTGGATTTCGTCCGAATGACTTCTGACTCGTACGTTAATCCTTGGGATTTGTTGATAGTAAGGATGCGTGAATTTTCTCTTCTTCTTTGTATCTCGATGTTTTCAGGGAGCGAGTCATAAGTTGGGCTGAGAAATTTTTAGAATTGTTTAGAACGTAGGTCACGTCATTTCGTTAGCTCCAAACTGATGGTCGTCACAAGGCTTGGACCGACATAGTACATTTGGAAGAAGTTGCGTAAAGACGAAAGCAAGCAAGGAGCGGTAATTGGTTGATATCCCCGATTAGTATAATCCTTTTCCTTAATGGTCTCCCTAACTACTGCCATGTACTCGAGTAAGACGTTGTGCATGTATTGCGTGTCTTCGCTCGCTCGGGGCAAGTTCAGTGTTTTGACCTATCCTTTATCTGCTATGGCAATTCCTTCAGTTTTTGGAAAGGATTTATATGTAAGTGGTTGTTCTGAAGATTTTTTGATTGCTTGAAGTTTCTTTGATGTTCCTCTTTCAAAGCTAATTTCTCTTCAAGCCGCCGGGCCGCCGCTTCCAGTTGATGTTGCCGGTCTATCTTTCCCTTGTCTTCTTTCTCTTAAGATGGCGAGGTTTTTATTCCTATCTTCATGACTACGTCATGTTGTGTTACAGCATGCATGGATCCCAGTAAAACAGTATCCTACTTCCATAGCATCAACGGTTAACATTGTTGGTTCTGCTTTTGACACTTGTATCTGAAAGGTACACTTTCCGCCGAATTGAGGCATTGCGTGCTGAGGGGCAGAATTCAACGCCGCGCTTTGCCTTGTTAACAAGTCTGCACGCCTTTATGAAAAGAGATAATCCATCTCTTGCGTCGAATACTATAGTTTTATTTTTAATTCGCACTATCCTCTGAGTACTCGAGGAAAATAGAACACTTTAAGTTGTCCGCCATCAAGATACCCAATCCTGGTCTTTTTAAATTGTTGTTAATAAATATTTCCAAGCTCTGGCGGACAGAAGAAAACCTTGGGCAGTTAAGAATTATGTGCCATACGGTCTAGTTAACGCCATGGTGGTGCTCACATATTGGGATTTCTTTTAATTTAAAGCGATATATGTAGCTTGCTATGCCTCCATGTCCTGTCAAGAATTGCACCTTTTTGTATACACTATACATTTCGTTAGATTGCGCAGGAAGGAAATAAGGAGCGAGTTGTTTTGGGGTTCCTTAGCAATGAAATGCTCACTAGAGGATCGATAACCTCCTGGGTCACCTTTTCAAGATTTCCTTTTTCTTTCCCCTCTTCCCACCAGGTGAGAGCAACTACTACGTTTCCATCTTGCAAATCAGATCGAAATTTCAAAATTGTTTATTAACTAATTCATTTAAGGATTGCCTAAATTTACAGTGCCTAAATTTGAAACGTACATTTTCTAATATAAATTTCGTAACTAATAATGTTATAAAAAGTAATATCCATTTCACACACGTCATTTATGTCTGATAATTTATTTTTAAATTTCTTTAATTTTTTAAAAAGATTCTAGGAATATATTAAAAATGTAAAAGTAATTTACCATGAATCGTTTGTTGATACATAGGATGTGCCTGGCCGTCATCAGCTGAGCCTCGACGCCTTCGCTCCCCAACAGATTGGCAACTGCGAGTGATAGCTGCATCCAATCGTTGTTCTGCAATGAAAATATTGTATTAAGATTACTTACTTCTATATTTTTATTGTATTTTACGGTGTTTTAACTAAAACTTTCCAATCAAATTTACATTCATTGTCAGCCGAGGGACGTCCACTGCTGAGGAAAGGGAAATGGGGGAGGCATATGTGCATATGCCTCCCCCATAGAATGCCATGTAGAACGATTTTACGTAAAAAAATATATTGCTATACGATATGAGTACTTGAAAAGATTTGAAACAAATATCTTAAATACTTTAAGCTAAGCTATAGATAAATCAATAAAATAACGGCCGTACATAATTAACGCCCGACTCGCATTATCAAATTGTAAATATACGGTTAGGTATAAAATCTATAATACGTACACATATGTACATATATATTGAAATCTTCAAACTCAAAACTTATAATAGACTAACAGAATAAATATTTAAAATTTTAAGTGTCTGACATCTGTGCTACAAACTAAATATATTACAGTAGAATCTCTATTATCCGGCCCTCAGTTATACGGATTCGCGATTATCCGGACTACAGGCCAACTGTATTAAATGTACCTACAAGTCGTATCAATGCAAGCATGAACGTGTCGAATCTGGCATCACCCCGCCCGAGCCGCGTCCCGCCGGCGCCCGTGCGATCGCTACCCCACGCGTTTTGTTATTGTTTTAGTTAGTTATCAATTGAATTGGTGAGTGCAGAAACAACGTAAGTCACAAAAAATGTAAAAATTCGTAATCGATTTAAAATTGTTTAGAAAGGCAAGACGCGTGTTGTTTTTGTCCCTCCTGCAAAATTTGAAAATCCGGACATACGTTGTTTCTGCACTCACCGATTCAATTACTACTCCGCCCAGACCTGCGTGTCACGACTAAATGTCAAAGCGAAAGAGAGTAGTGCTATCGCTTAAAGACAAATTAAATATTATTGATTCATTAAAAAAAGGAGAAACCGGTAGAAGTTAGCCGATGAGTATGGTGTGGGTACATCCACTATAAGTGATATTGATGATGATGATGATGATGATGAAGTGATATTAACAAGAATACCGATGCAATTTTGTTGTACACCTGTAAATTGGATAGTGAAGATGGGAGCAAACATCAGAAAATGATGAAGAAACCGAAAAATGAACTTTTAGAAGACGCTTTGTATTGTTGGTTTTTACAAAAACGATCAACTGGGCAACCTATATCTGGCCATAAAAAATAGGTGGCGATGAATCTTTTGTGGCAAGTAACGGATGGTTGTACAGATTTACGTCATGGAATTCGAGAATTGGAAATGAGAATAAGAGGTGAAAAAATGTCAGCTAATGTAGATGCATCAAACTCTTTTCAAGATGATTTTAAGAAGAATTTGGATGAAAATAACTATGACTTAGATTTTGTTTATAATGCTGATGAAACCGGATTAAACTGGAAGTCATTGCCTTCAAAATCTTTAGCTTCTAGGCGAGAGAATTCCGCTCAAGGATATAAAACTAGCAAAGAGCGCGTAACAATATTAATTTGCGCTAACGTTACCGGGACCCATAAAATACCCTTACTTCTCATCGGAAAATCAAAAAAACCCAGATGTTTTAAAAATATTAAGGTGCACTTAACTTACAAAAATCAAAAAAGCGCATGGATGTCTTCTGAAATATTTATTGACTGGTATGACAACACTTTTATCCCTGAAGTAAAAAAAAGACAGAACGAAATGGGTAAAGAAGGCAATGTACTTATTTTACTGGATAATGCTTTATAGAAAACAACTTTTACCTAGATTGCTATATGTTGATGAAGACAATGCAGAAGTCGTTATATCATTTTTTAAAGAAATGAATCTAAAGGAATGTTGTTACATGATTGTAGACGCTTGGGATTTGGTCGAAAGGAAAACTCTGAACAGGGCTTGGAATAAAGTACTTAATCGGGAGAATGAAAATGCAATAAATAAAACAGGTGATTATATTTTGGAAGATTTAAACGAGCTAATGTCGCAGATACGAATATGCCGGGATTGTGATGAAGATGATATGAAAGAGTGGCTCACTTTTGACAGTAATGATCAAGGCTTTTAAATTATGTCGGATGACGAAATCGTAGAAAATAAATTGCAGAGAAATAAACAAGAAGAAAATCAAGACGTGGAAAACGATGAAGGACCATCTCATGATGAAGCACTTCATGCCCTGGAAACAGCTCTCAAGTGGTTTGAAAAACAAACAGAGAGTGATACTGTAAGTTTACAAAAGCTAAAACGAATTCGTGACTTAGCAGCAATTAAGAGAAAAAGTGGCTTGCGTCAAATGACAGTTACCAAATATTTTAAACCAAATTGAACTTATTATTTTATTTATTAATTGTATTACCAAAATGCAATTACCAAATACATATTGTAAACCAATTATTCGTCGTACATCTTAAGATATCTTAACAAACATTGATTTTCACTTTATGTATTAGTTGTTTTAATTAAATTTATATCACTACGTATGTGCATACTGACATATTCTAAATACCCGATTACCCGATTTTCCATACTTTTTATTATCCGGATTTTCGATTATCCGAATGCCTGCCTACCAACAACAATTAGTCCGGTTAATCGAGATTCTATAGTCTAGTTATTTTAATTAATTGAATCGTTTTCAGAAAATATAAAAACATGAAATATATTAAATAGATAAAACTACATAGTAGTTATTATTTTAGGAAAATACAAAAAAAATGTGTTGAATACCAAAATAAATCTGACGGTTGCCGATGTAATAGCAAAGTCATTTATTTTATGTTTACAGCGACTGATTACTTTCTTAGACTGACATTATACATCTACATGGCAAATTGTCGGGGTATATTTCAATTTTAATATTATTAATATTATAAATACAAAAATTTGTAAGGATGAACGTATAGATGGATGTGAGTTCCTCTTTCACGCAAAAACTATTAATCAGATTTAAGTGAAACTTAACAGTTATGGCTTACAAAGACTTTGTACAATTTTTCCATAATATAATTGAATTTGAAAAAATTCTACCCTCTGAGCGCTATCGTGGCATCCGCTCTTACTGTTGGATTAAACACAAAGACTATGTACCACAGAATTATTTTCCTTAAGCATATATGCTATCGGGAATTTTTATTTAGTGCTATGTATTGCGAAAAATATGGAAGCCATTATATCTAAAATGTATATTTTACATATTATAATTTAATTAAAATAAGATTAATACCTCAACATGTAAATAACCTCAAACGCAAGTGAATTATGATAGCAGCCAACCAATGGCATGCCTTTACAAAAAAATAGGTATGTATTATATTTATTTTTTTAATTTCACGTAAATTTCCGCTTAAAATAATTACGACTTAAAAATACGCATCTATTTCGCTTCAAATCCTTTTTAACCAAAATAATAATTAGAATTGTAATCGACTTTCAAAAAAAATGCACTAAAAAGTAAAATTACGAATAACTAAAAAAATTATTCACCTACTCGTATAATTAAACTTAAATGGGACCACGTAAGAAAGCATCAGCTATCATGAGCATATATAAAAAAGAATCATCAACACTGGTTCACCCAGTAAAAACTTGTGGGGTAACACACACAAACAAAAAAAGTCGAATTGAGAACCTCCTCTAACATAAAAAATATGTCATAACATTATTTAAATTGCAAAAAAGTAAAAGTAGTGGTAATTTTATTCTTACCTCTTTTTTGTCGCCTGTCATCGTTGATTTTTCGAAGTTCCTTTTCTTTGATTGTCTTTTTCGGCGCTTCTTTTCCTTTTCGAGCAGTTTGTGAGTCCCAAGTTCCAGAGCGCTCTCTTACTTGTGAAGATATAGAATCAACTTCATTTCGGGTTGAGACTTCTTTAATGTGCTCGTCCTTTATAACCGGAGCTTCTTTAGGCATCTGTAACAAAATTGCTACGATAACATTATAAAATAAATATTTAACAACACATTAAATAATTCATGTTTCTTTAACTTTTACATATTGTTGCTTTATTAATGCTTTTATAGTGCTTCTGAGCATATTACTTTTAGATACTAAGTACACGAGATAGACTTACTGGTTTGTCTTCGGTCCTCTTAACCCATATATCCTCAGAGCTCGTAAGTAATCCATCTACTGTAGATCTTATTTCAATTAAACTACTATCAAAATAATTTTTATCACGATGGAGATTCTGTCCTGTAAAAATGGACCTTACGCTTGGTCTCTGCTCTTCGACCCCTTTAGTACCGAAGTGAACCGTGTGGGCATTGTTTACATGTGATCGTAGCGCACGCTGAACGGGTTCCGGAGTCTCAGCTTTTGTGACTAAAAATTTATGCTTAGCACCCATAACAGTACGATTCGAAAATTCTTCTGAATCCAAAGCTTCATTTCCAGATGTTGATTTGTCACTCGTATTTATATCACTTTTTTCCGTAGGCGTAATTAAATCTTTTGAAATAATTTTAACATTTTCAATGGCCTCCGATTTTAAATTCAATGAACCATTCGATTTGTATTTTGCATTCTCTTTTTTTTCATCATCTTCGTCCTCTTCACGACACTGTGATAATCTGCGTCTTTCAGTAAAAGGGAAAGGTGATGTCGAGTTTGAATTACGACTTGAAAGATTATTACAATGATTCATAAAATAATGTTGAAAAAAACTGTCTGTTTCTGGTGTATCGTTATCGCCTTGAATTATATCTTTCAGAGCAGCTAAAGATGTTATCGTGTTATAATTCAGAGCGTTTACTAATTCTTCACTATCTGTAGAGCTTGTTGAATCGTTTGCATTCTCGTCTTGATTAGCATTTTGTTGGTCTTCCTTGGAAATTATTTTAACATTTTCTGATAGTACCTCCGTCTCTTTTTCATTTTTGTTAGTCTTTTTTTTTCCTTTTTTTTTAGAATCCATTGAGCAATTGTCAGTAAATTTAATTTTCGTTTAAAACACTGGTACAGTCACATACGATACAGTCACATGGTAATTCCCATATAAGATATACAGGATCTAAGTGATGTCGTGAGAAATTTTACAATTTCCGTCACTGAACAGATTCCATAAAAACACATTCAAATGCAAATGTATATTTCCGAATTCTATAAATTAGTATATTTTTAATATAATTATATTTGCAAATAATATTGGTCATGATATTTTTATAATTACTAATAACGTACATTTTAAAAGTTGCATAGTAAATTAAATTAGAACACTAAACATATTGAGCCCAACGAGTTCAACCTTGCAGATTTTATACAAATATTATTTTAATTAACTATATAAATGCCTATGCAAATTTCTATGAAAGTAGCTAGGAATATCTCGCGTAAATTATTGGCTAGTAAAATGCGTCAGTACCTATTTGTACCCATTATTACGAAAGGTCGGACTGGCATCACGTGATAGACAATCATGACCCATCGCATCTGAAACATTACCATATATAAAAGATATTTCAATACGTATTTACAAGATAAGGACGGAAACAATTATACTGTCCGACTATACTTAATTATAAAGACTATTTATTTTAATAGTTTCTGACAATATATTAAAAGTGAAATGTACTTAGGCAAAATCTACTTTATGTATTAAATAAACAAATATATTACCTGTAAATAGTACCTAATGCAGTTACAGTTGGTAACTACGTAGAAAAGTATTAGTAATTTGGATAAATTACAAAATGAATAGGCGAACGTCATCAATGAAAATTGTAATTAACTAAAATGTCCGAGTACTGATATAATTATATTGTACGCCTTTCGTGTCCCGTTTCTCCAGAACAGAGAACAGAACACAGAACCAATCTGTGTGCTAGACTTCCGAGTCTAATCGGCTAATAATAGTAATAAGCGTTAATTACGGATGCTAGTTTCCGAACTAGCATCCAAAACTAGCGCTAGACTACGTTAAAATCGATCAACTAGAATAAGAAAACTAGGCAGTATAAAATTTTGTTCTTACATTGATAAAATGGACCAAAATCTCGTGCGATATAATTTTTTGTAGACTTTTATTCGCTTTTAACAAGAAAATATACCTAAAGATTTTTACTCCTAATGCAAAGATACATAGTTGTATAAAAGTATCAAACCCCGTCAAAATGACGTGACGCACACACATATTAAGAATACAAAACATAGTTTCATAATCTTGAAGAGCATATTTGATAGTAATTGTTATAACAATATACGTCCAATGTCGTTGGGCTTTAAAAGGTAAATTATCAAATAGATGAAAGCGAGTCAAGAGATCATTAGTAAAATAACTTTTGAACATTATCACATAATGTCAATACACAATCATGCAGGCCGGCCATTTTATATACAAGGCTTTTATAATGTCCATCTGTTGTGAAATTCTTTGTAAAACATGTAATGTATTTTAAAATTTTAATTAAAAATAATGTAAATTAAATTAATATTACTGTAAATTTAAATATTACAAAAATATAAAATAACACACACGTATGATTATATTTCTTATTTTGAATTGAATGTGAAAAATACTATTTATTATGGAATTTTGGAGGAGATATGACTACCAAGTTATGTATCATTCTAAAATTTGCTTTAGATTGATTTCAGAAAAGATTGAATTTGATGATTATATGATTTGATTGTCTAAAAATCCCAGTAAAGCCAAAGTTATTTATTTGTTTAAAACATGTATGTAAGTACAATTCCAAATGTATTATGAGTAATAAAATTGCGTCTCCAAGTCACTGTAATAAATTATATATTAAAATTAGGTTAGTTGTTTAGACTAAGCTGATACATCTTTATAAATTATTGACAATCTCCATCACAATTCATCAATGTCAATTACAGTCAAAGAATGAGGATTTCTTTATGAGTTATATGTTGTTACTTATGATCAGATCAGTAAAACAAAATATTTGTGGATTTAATGATATTAAGTTACAATGATTATTTAAATACTTTTTTATTCAAAACCTTTTTAGAATCCTAAATATTAAATATTAAATTATACTTTTTTATTTATAAAATATGAAAACATTTTTATAATAAGATATATCCATTATGCTGATGCATAGTTATAAAGCAAGTTGTCTAATGGGGTATATTTTTATTAACATGATAATTTTTTGGAGGTAAAGTAAAATTATAAAATAAATAAATAAGGCAGAATAAATATATCTAAGAATTCATTTAGATGGACATTATTATAGAAGGGATTTAAAAAAAATGGTAGAAAGACTAAACTAGTATTACAATTTAAGGAATAATGTATATGTCATGGTGCCAAGTGTTTGACTTATTATTAGTAAACATGAAAACGGTTGCATATATATTAGTATCTAAATTATGATAGTACAAAGTATAAAGTTACATGTCAAAAATAAACGTGTTTTACTGTTGTTGACTGGTTGATGTTGATGGTTGATTGTTAATCTTGCCTAGCAGATAGTCAATTGCTAAATGTAGTTTGTTTTTTATAACCCTAGCTAAGCCTTCTTATAGTTTTAACTGCATATTCTTTGGAAGGGATTCTCGGCTTAATCGCGAATCCCATTGTATTCTAAAATATATAAGGTGTTTCACGGGTACCGTCTCGGATTTCTGTATATATCTTACAGCCTACGTAGCGAAACCTTAGTAATTCATTTTGAACAATCTGGTTCAATATCTCTTTGTTCTGGTTTCCTCCTAGGAGAGCGCCTAACTACACTATAATCCAAATTCACATATTTATTAGAATTTGTGCAATCCAATTGGTTAGAGATGTATCAACATTCAGAACAGTGCTTAAACCTAACAGTAGAGGTCAATTGCAGCAATTCGGTTCCGTATTTGAAACGGAGAAATCTTCTCTGAGTTTCTATAACGGGTACATGAAAATAAGCCGTTTCGATTCGAGTCAATTTTGCATAAATCAATCTCGAGGTTGGATATCCACAATAATTTGTTTAGAGCTTTTAGGTTGGAGATTGATCGTCAAGCTCCATCGTTCGTTTTGACCAAAAAGATCGTGGACATAAAAGTTGGTAACATAGCCGCATTTTCCAGAACACCTTGACTCTTCATTTCAGTTATAACGTTCGTTATTTGACTACATTTCGGTATCACTGAAATGTAGTCCTTTACATACTTTAAATTTGGTATAATTAATGGCGTTTTCCTGCGGAACGGTATTCGGTAACCTTTTATTATTTTTAATAAATGCACAGGGGCTTCCAACTCGTCCCTCCGTTTGTGATAGTGCAACAGTTGACCTGCCCTGAAGCATCGCTCGATGTAGTCAGAATTTTCGTCTCTTATGGGCTGAGTCACGATCATTTGAAAAAAGTTAGTTTTATACATTTTTCGTCCCTGTTCATTGAAGAACTTACTTCTATTTTATACGTTATTAGTAGCATCCCGTCCCGTACTAGTAATACGCATGTTAGGAATTTGACCTTGGTTGTAAGTAAAATTATTAGACTGCATCGGCTTGTCAAAATAAGCCCTTGATGACTAATTATAATACGCGGCATCATGTGTAGCTCCCGTTGGGCGGCGATCAACGTTGTAGCCAGCTTTCGAAGCGACCCCTTTTGAAGGAGAGGGTAGAAAAATTTACAATATTTTTTTCTAATTAACAACCAGGTGGCGGTATTTTTTGAAGAGTAGATATTAATAAAGGATCCTTTACATACTTCAATACATTATCACATCGCATTTGGATCATCTCTCTTCTTTGATGTCATACTAATTGCAACAAATCACAAGATTATTATTGAAACTTCCTTTAGAAAATACTTCCAAATTTTTTTCATTAACATTCTGAAAATATATATTTATTTGTGACCTGGCCAATAGAGTTTTATCATGTATATCACTTTGAAAAGGTTCCTTATACTTAAGTAAACAAAAATAAGTCATAGCGGTGTATGATGTCTCTGTAGATAAAAATTGTCAGTTTGTATCATAAGCCTTTATTTCATCATTAACCTTTTACAAAACCTGGAGAATATACATAATTTTTCTTTATCTCAGCATATCTCAAATCACACTACTCCTTCTGATCGTCATTTTAAACATTCTTTCGAGAGTTTCGGATAGGTAGGATCTTTTAATTTTGTTTCTATATGAAAATTTAGATCTGGTTCTGGCATGTGAATTTGAGGATTACAGTCGTTATGTTCGTTTCCATTTGTTTTAAATAACGACTCTACATTTAAGTCCAAAGTTCATTATGATCACATCACTTGACAGAGTTTGACTCTTTATTATTATAAAACCAATTGCTTTTTAAGTTCACTTACTTGCATTTACAATCTCTCAAGTTTGTCACTGGAGTAACTACGACGACGGTGACGACGATAATTCTTCATCTTTGAACGCATATGGAGACTTTCTTTTTCTACAATGAGAACTATTCGATTCCGATTCAGAGCTGGACGAAATACTATTCGAACTCGTAAATCTTTTTTTTCAATGGACCTGGTATCGCATTATCAAAGACCTTGTTTTGTCGGGAACTAAATTATTATTATCATTCATTCTAAAAACACAGACAGACAATTTAGTTTTAATCATTTTAAATACAATTAGATAATTTATTATAATATAACTAATTAATGCAATATATATTGCAAACCTTTAAAACTATTTTTTAAAAAGGGGTAGGCGAAAGTAATCAAATGTTTTAACAAATAATCATATCATATCTCGATAAATAGTAACACTATTAAAAATAAATCTCAAATGGAATGGTGGACATTACAGTAATTATAATATTTAACATTAAACATCATAATCATAAAGCACTTTATGGTTTAATTTCTTATCACAGTAGAAAACGGAATACCAATGAGCTAGACCTTCTTTCAAGCTACCTGGTTGTATGTGCTACTAAGAGGGAGAATTGTGCAGCGAGACCAACAGATGAAAGAGTAAGAGGTGAGTATAAAGTGGAAATGGAGAGGGCCTCTCTCAAATAAATAAATTTTGAATAATGGTCAAGTGATTGATTAAAAGTATTAAATTCTTAGATGCAAAAAGAATTCAAATTACAGTATAGAAGCCAATTCATGTTTATTAGTAGACATTGTAGTATAATCAACATAGCAGTATCTATCCACTAATATTCTGTCCCAATACTATTCAACTATAGCATCTAAATAAAAATAATCATTATCAAATAGAAGATATCCAAAAAAAGTATAATTACTATTACAATACTATTTTGTCTTAAAAAATATATACAATAAGACTTTGGTTAGTTAAGCCACTAGGTAAGCAGCTTATCAGGAACCATGTTATGATCATTCAAATGATAAGAGTATGCTATAAGAGCCTTAAAACATTGAAAATGGTACTTTGTAGAACAAGCAATGATATCATTCAGAGTAAAAATTAGTATTGATGATAGGTACTTAAAAAACAAATATAATGGACACAATTTTATTAACTATAGATTAGTTTTGCAAATGTTTATTTTAAAATATAATAATTAAATCCTGTAAAACAGTTCTTATTAGTAATATTTTAAAACATTAGTACTAACATACACCTTACACAGCATAATTCTATTAATATAAATAATTATTGATATATTAATTCCAGTTAATGTTAATAGATTAAATGAACATAAGTAATAGAGTAAAAAGTACAAACCGTTTTTAGCATATCTCGTAATAAAACATTGAACACTTTAAAAGCACCAGTAAATTATAGCAGTAACTAACTAAATTATTTTTAAGTTGAGGGTACATTCATATTAATATATTTTTTACATGTAAATAGACAACATGACACTTATAACAGCAAAATTAGACAGCTTGTACATGTATTGTTCAGATAAATAACATATAGTGATGCATAACATATTGTATATAAATTGTATCATAACTTTCTGGGTATTTAAATGCATCCATTGTGTTTAATAAATCAGTCAATCCACAATAAACTACTAAAGGAACTTAAATGCAACTAAAGTATATAATATATCTACATAAGTCTGAGCATGAGTAAAACATTATCCATAAGTTATGTAAATATATAACATAAAATTTGGTTAGATTACAAGTAATGAAAATTATTTAATTTTATGATTCAATCTGCAAGGAAATACCTGTATGGGTATAAAGAAAAAAGCAACAGATACATGACCATATTATTTGCAGAACAATTCGTAAACACATCAGAACTACACAAAAAAAAATTGGCGGAGCGCAGTAATTTGTCATTATATATTCTTTCACTAGTTATTTTATTTATTTTAATACTTCTGCAATGTTTTATTTTTGTTATAGAAATATATCAATATTTCTACAAAAATCACTCACTATCTCGAACGACAGACATTTATCTTGACATTTACTACTAGTGATAGTGACGTTTTTCTAAAAACTTTACCGATAAATTAAACAATTGTGTATTTTGATTAAAAATCGAGATAGTTATTTTTAAAAATCTTGCTTATATAATAGTCTACTTAAGTGGCTTATTGTCGTTTGAATATTATTTGAAAATATTTAATAAAATTTTAATATTTTATCATATATTTATAAATTACTTTAAAATAATTTAATTGGTTCTTTATATATTTATAATATAAATTTAAGTAAGTGGTATAAAAAGTCACACAAATTTTAAATTTTCCTTTGAAACTAGTCTAATATTAGAATAGTATTAAAGGCAATTATTTCATGTATACATTTAAAAATGTGGAGACTATTGGCAAAATTACTTTAAAATGAAGTGTAACAAAGGCCAAACAAAGTACATTGGAGAGTATAGAAATGTAATTGAGATTTTGTTAATACTTATTGAGTATATATTTTTAAATAAATTTTTAATGTGTTTTTCATGTGTACATTTATAGCATTTTTATCTTTTCTTATTTGGAGCTATCTAGCTCTACTATCTAGTACCCTTCTTTTACAACAACAACAACATACAAGAGCAAATGTTACATTTACGCTCAATTTAAAAAAAAAGAAAATATTTTTTTTCCCAAATTTTAATATCGCTCGAAAAGTAGCGCATATGTAAATTTCGATATGCATCACGTCAAAATCTGACCTCGGATGTTGAAAGTGAAATAAATGTATTTGTTTTGAAAAATATCAATATCGACGTCAATAATCCAGGTAATATAGACATATATGAAACAAATTTACAAAAATATTATTTTTCGAAATAATATATTTAATAATGTATTTAGTTCTACCCAACTCAAAAATATTTAAAGTTATTTTTATACAAAATGTACACAAATTAAAAAAAATATATTATAAGTGATGTAACTAATATTTTTAAGGCCTATTTATTATAATTATATAAAACAACTTGTAATAATATGTAACAACTTGAGTTACTTAAATAAATACAAGTACATTTAGCTGTGACATAATTTGCTATATCACATATTTTGTACCGATCAAAATATACCTGCCAAGCACATCAATATATTAAAATAAAAATATTAATTTATTTCCCACAAGCCTAACGAGATCAATACGCAATCACTCAGCTCTAAAGCTCTAGGAAAGAAACTTGTAAAAATATATCGATATATTATTCTAAGGAGTACGATTTCCAAAAGACAGAATATTTGAAAGCAAAAAATATCGAAAATTTTCAAATTGAAATTGATATTATTTTCTAAAAAAATATCGATATTATGATATATCATTTTTCTGGCCCAACCCTATGTAGGTTCCTTTACAAATTACACTTAAACTTGTGGACTGTACAGTCATTTTAATATCTTGAAGTTTACTTTTATTTCTTTTTACAATAATACCACACTTAAGATTATTATTTTAACGTAATTATTCCATTTTGATCCATTCTTATGCGAACTTAAAATGCCCCACTGCCACTGCCCTAGGGCAACGTCAAGCTGAAAAAAAGGATTAGCGTAAACAACTGATGCAGAAAAATAAATTACATAAAATAAATATTCGTAACAGCTTTTGAGGAACGGAAATGTTACAAGAAAATGGAGTGTCTTAACACTAAGGCCTTTGGAACCCTCTGCCTTGCTGGATGCAGCGTGAAGCAAAAAATAAAGCAACACGCCTTTGCAACTTGCCTTTGTATGACTAAATCTCAAAAATATGTTAGATTTTATAACAAATATTAGCGATTTATTTATATATATTTAAAAAATAATAAAGTAATGGTTTAAAAAACAGAACATTTGCAAATTGCTTGCCAATATTTGTTATCAAATAACTTCTGATTTGGCAATATTAATATACAAAAACATATTTAAGAACAGTGCAATTATTTTAAAAATCTTAAATCAAATGTGTACTACTGAATGTACATTTTCACCAGAAATAATGTTTACGTTTTTCATTTAGATCATTTGTTTTGGCTAATATTATCATATGCAAGTAAGCATTGTTCTATTGGTAAAATTCATTATTTTTTGTAATATCTAATATATATAATGCATGGTATAAATAAAAAGTGTATACATATTAAATTCTTTTATTAAGGCAACTTATTGACTACTTGGTTATTACATATTCATTTTACTCAATTGTTTAAAACAAAATATTTTCATCAGAGTTCATATCCATAATATGTTTTAATCAATATTAATCAATAGTTATCAAAATGTAATCATGAGGTAAGACCAACAAAAGGTCATTTAACAATATTTTAATATCTACACCAAAGTTATATTTTAATCAGTCTTTCCATTTTCTCCATATTTTTAAACATATCTTATAATGTTAGAATTAATTTAAGTTAAAAATTGTATTTTAATAATTTCACACAATTTTGACAGCATTAAAGGCAATAAATTTTAATGTAAGACAAAATATTCAATTATTAGCATGCTTGGGTAACAAACTATTTTTACTTAAGAATAGTGTGTTCACATATTGATTTAAACAGAAATAGTTTAAATTAACTAAAATGAGATTAAAATTTTCATTGATAAAATATATTAAGTAAAAAGCTTAATATTATTCATTACATACAGGAATACTCCAAAATTGAGGTCATAAAATATGAAATGATGCTTTTGTGATTTTCCCCAATCCAATTACGTATATATAAAAGAAAAGAAAAGCTTCCACTTTTAACTTTCTACATTTTTCTCCGGCACAGAAGTAGGATTGTAAACACTTGTGTAGGCAAATTGAACCCTGAAATGAGATAATTTTTATAAAAAAAATAACAATATAAAATATATGAAACAAATATATGTTTATATCTTTTTTACCTTCTTTTTCTGGCAATTCTAGCAAAATGTATTTTATGAACAACATACATTATTGTAAATAATCCCAAAAAGAAACACGCTCCAATAAGGGGTGATATCTGTAATTAAACATTTAATAATTTGTTCACTAGTATTTAGTTTGTATTGGTTTATGGTAGTTGTTAGGCTGATTACTGCTTTTCAGTCAAAAGAACAACAAATCCTAGAAACTCTTGGTTTTATTTACATATAGTTTGTAAGATACAAGCATAGAGACACCGAAAGCAGCTTTGTTATATATCATGTAAAGACTACTATAGCCTGCTTTATAAATTTTTCATTTGTCTTTCTTGTGATGCCTCATTAAATTTAAACAAACGTATCTAATTCCTACATATTTTATTAAAATTTAAAAGAAGATAAATTACCTGTTTGGTGCATTCATAATTCCAATCAACAGTAATAAGATTATCATATAATTTTAGAAATCTCTCAAAGGGACAAATTTCCCCACAGTGTGGTATATTTAAGACCATTGGTTCAACAATATCTGTGGAATTTCTGTATAACATGCGCAAAGAATATCTCATAGTTACATTATCTGAAATTAAAGAACTCTTAATTAAGCAAATATAATAAATATTATTATGTTTAAGTTTTTTAAAGAGTAATTTAACTACCTCGTAAAAGTTCAAAAAACACTGTAGCAGTGTAAGGTGGACAATTACCATCATATACCCCAATTGCATTTAAAATATTTCCTATAGTAAAATCATGGCCACTATATATTGACAACTTTAGGGGTTTAGGTATTTTTTTTTGTATAATTCTATTCATTTTCCCAATGATTTCCTTAAGCAATGGTCCAACCATTAAACGAGCCATTTGTGGTGTAGCAGTAGATGTTGCAAAACTGGAAATAATTATGTTAATGTCAATAGTCATAATTTTTAATATGTAAAGAGATTAATTATTAATAGTTGATTATTATTAAATGCGTATATACTTTATATTACATTACCTATAACAAGCTGGTTCTTTCAACTTATTAGGATAAACAGACTGAGTCCAATTGGGTAAAGTGAAGTTGTATAAACTTTCAATAAACAACACATTATATATATCATTAATATCAGTGTAATCCTTAATTTTTCTTCCAGTATAAGCAGTCAGATAACTGAAATAATTATATGACATTCAAAGAACATATGTTTTTAATATATCATGACACAATAGTCATAACAAACAGTTACTTTAATACAACTTACTCCATAAGACCTTGATATTTACTGAGTCTCTCTTTGTAAGGTGCAGAATGCATCCATTTATCTTTCTCTTTTGTATAAGGAATACATTTTCTTTTCATAGCTAATACTTCATCATCTTTTTCTGGTTTTGTATGAACAGGTATAGGTTGCCACATCAAATTCATATCCCATACAGATGTACCAGTTGGAGGAAACATACCTTAAATCATATATTTATCGGATAGTTTTTATCTGTTGATAACAAAAGTTTAATTTCCCATATCTCTTAAAAAAATATTTAATGTTTCTTATATTCTAAATCAATTAAATATGCATTAAGGTTTTCTTGTCACATACAATTTAAAATAAAGATAAAGATGTTACCTGCCAAGCTAGCCAGTGCTGACATCAAAGTACGATCAACATCTGTTGACCTTATATATATCTCAGTAGGGTCAAATTCTTCTGAAATTAAATGCTGCAAGCACAACAATGTTTTAGCAATAATCTATTAAGAGTAAACACTTTGTTTATATTTTAATATAGATAAGAACAAAATAGTAGTATAGGAAATTAAACAATTTTAAATCAAATATATAATAATAAAATTTTGAAGTGATTACTTCACATTTTTGCAAATTATTCCCTGTATTCATAAGTTTTCCTTAGATCTAAAACTTTATTAAAAAAATTATGTTCATTTTTCATGGGTATAAAAACACATTTTATATGCTTATTGCAACTATAAAATGTAAAATATTTTTTATATATAAAATGTAAGTAATACAAATATACCGAGTATCTTTTCCTGAGCCATTTTCCGAGAGCATAGTGCTGTCTTTTACCAATATTCGTTAGTTCGCCAAATTTTACTGGCCAAAGAGATTCATTGCGCCAGGGATCTGTAGGATAGGGATCCACAGGGGTTCTGTCTCCATGTCTATATATGATAGCGGCATATTGCACAGTTTTGTCACCAAACGTCAAGGTTAAAGAATATAGTAAAAATAGTAAAATAAGCATTTTTAAAATGCATAAATAACAGTTAATGTTTTTCAATGGTTATACATGACCAAGACGTCAAGAATAGCACAATAATAAATAATAAAATGAGTACTGAAGGTGCTTAAACTAAGAAACTATACTTAAACTAGTAAGATTTAAATTATACTACAAAGTACAACATTTTATACGACATGTCACTTATGTGCTGTAGGGATGTCCAATTGTCACTGTACTAGGGATGCGACCGATATATTAAAACATAACTAAAAACGGTTGTGGCCTTTATATCATATCATATCGATATCTAAATTGTCATATCCGATATCATATAACTATACCCAAAACGTAACGACAACTCGACGATGAGTTACGAAAACTAAATCGTAACGAAAACTATCGAAACGCAAACTGATCTTTATTCAAAATCGTTGCTTCTCTTCCTTACTACCCATACCATACTTTATAATGTGTAAAAAGAGATAGAGCGAATTTGAGTATTATAATTTACATGTGTAAGTATATGTATTTACTTTTCATTAAAGTTATCTTTAGCAGTAAACAATTAAATTAATATATAATAAATTGTAAATTAATTTTTATTCGAATTATTGCATTATTCGTATAGTTTAATATTACACATTTTTTAAATAGGAGATGAACTATTATTTTGTGAATGCCATGCCAATTTATGACAATATTATAATATATGTCGATGTAAATAAAGTATCAATTTGCATAACTTTGTTTTTAGAAATATTTAAGTGAAAATAATTTTGAATTTCTTTTTTAACTTTTTTATACATAATTGTGTCCTTGACATTGGCAACGTCGCACCAATTGTTATTGTTAATTTTTTTTAGCTTATGCTGTATCCCGCACATAGTAGAGGCAACTTAGTGTCAAGACACTCCTATCTCTTTTGACACTTCCGTTCCTCACTTTGTTAATTTTTATTTAGTTTGGTCTTTTTTGTAGCTACTTACATATTGTGTGATTATGTATATAAACCATTATATATATATTATTTACAATAATATGACATGAATTTAGTTTTTAGTTATGTTTTAGTATTCGTTTACCATGTCGATATCTGAAAACGGTTTGGATATCGGATATGAAAACTTCATAACCGATACGTAACCGGTATAGCTAAGAAACCAAAACGCTCATGCCTACACTGTACTATTCACTTTTATTAAGATTATGGATATATATTAAATGATCGATATTCGATATCAACTAACGAATATTTTCCATTTTTAGTGATTAATAAAATTATCGATATAAAAAAAAGTCGATGTAAAATTTCGAGGCCTTCAATATTTATCGGTTTTTGTTATCTGTTGTTATTCAGCAATTTTCTGTAGTTTTATTGAATTCATTCATATTAAAATATCTATATACAACATTTATTATTAAAATAACTTAAATATGAAAGAAATAACAACGCGTCTTTGGCTCTCCTAATCAAATACGATCTATACCTACCTGTGTTTTTTATACTGACGTTTTTAACAAATTTAGTTCTATGATACTTTAGAGAAGTGTTTTGTAAGCTACAACTATTATAATTTTGTATTATAAAATCACAAGAAAAGTTTTTCAGAGCTTTATAAAATTTATTATATTTCAATTTAGGAAACATCTTTTTTATTATAACTTAAGGCTTACAGTCTGACTCAAATAGCATCCAAAATTAATGGCAACATGTATTATTTATCAAGTTCTATATCAAAGTTTTTAGAAAATCCCATGCTGATGCTGTGCTTATGTATTACACAATGCCAAATAATATTTGTTTAGCCCAGCAAATGAAAAAATGTCAAAATTTATCATTTTACATAATTTTCAAGATTTATGAAAATAAACAAAGTTGTAACATTAATTACAATATATCAATATTTGCAAAAAACCTAAAATTTGTATATAGCACAATTACACAATCACATGTGTATCTAATATTATATCGTATTTTTTTAGCTTCACGATGTATAGCAAAACGGTAATTGAGAACGAAGCGCCGGATTATATGGTCCCTGCATACTTTTTGCGCCTATTAGTTAAGAAAAGGTAAATTATTAAAGTAGATCCGTAATTTATTGATAAAATCTATCATTTTATTATTGACTCTTGCAGATATTTTAATTTTATTAAAAATTAAACGCACTTAGACTTTTTTTCATCTTATGCTACTTGCTTTTACCGCTTCGTTAATATTTGCAACACTAATATTTTGAATTCACAATGAAGAAATAAAAAGAAATTTGTTTATAATATAGTGGTAGAATATAATTATATAGGTGGGCATATAGGCGTGGCTCAGAAGTATAAGCAGTTATAATAAGAAAAGTATTGTACTTATTAAGTATTGTTTTGTAAGTGTTAAAGCTTACAGCAAAAGTAATCCAAATATTATATGCTCAAGCCACTAGATATGTATTTTATATAATAGCCACTCAGTAGAATTTTTGTGGGTGTCTCTGTCTGTCTGTCGGTATATTTGTACGCGTGACCCGTAAATATTACTGGATAGAAATGTATGAAATTTGACATGGTAATAGCTTAGAATCTGGAGGTATATAGGTGAAGGATAGTTTTTACCCTGTCGATGTTGATTCGATGCTGTTGCACTAAATTAAGAAAAAAACGACATAGACAAATTATTTTATATGCTGATAACTACTGGATAGAACTGAATTATTTTTTTGGATAATAATAGCTTAGAACCTGGAGCAATATATGGAATAATTTTGTATTGATCAACAATGTAGTTACCGTAGGAAATTAAACAACATCAAATTACGTCAATTATACGTAAAATTTCTTTCTAATCTCACTAAGTACTGTAATTATTAAAAATTAAAATAATATAAGAAAGGGAAAAGAGACATGCATACATTTATGTTTTACGGACGAATGATTTAATCATATAAGACTACAGAATAAAAGTTCCAATAGGAAAAATAAAAAAAAACAGACTCAGCCAAATTATATTCATTACAAAATTACAAGTGAAGCCAATTCTTTTCTAATATCGGAAAAAATTGTAAAAATACCGTTAAATAAAAAAAAAATATTTTAGAACCCGCGCTTGCTGATTAGCAATTAAAAACATTAACATTATTTAAGAAATAGTCATCTTTTTTGCCAAACGATTGTTCTTATAAATAGTCTTTAAATAAGATAAATTTGTAAAAATCTCTCTACAGACATGCTAACAACAAAAATAAGGTGTAATAAACGTATACGAATTTTGACTGGAAAAGAACGTATGGCTTAGGGGTCAGAGCGCTTGGACACGAGTGGCGCGGGTCTGGGTCCTGCTACGTTCAATTTTTTATACGTTTTTGAAAAATGATTTTGTATTCATAAATGTGTCATTAACACTTTGAAAATATTAAAAACGCCACTGAATATTTATTATTAACAGTAAATAGAGGCTATGACCATCGCGGCGCAGCAGGATAGGTACTCTCTTCCGACTCTGCTGTGTGGCATAAACCGTGAAGTTAAAAAAGTTTGATGAATTAATCATCAATCAATTTTTAAAAGAAATATAATGAACACTGCTAAAGTTGCATATAAAATAAATAGTTTGAAAATAAATAGTATCCATTGTACTGTGCTGTATTATTTATGTCAAATTTTACATTATGTTATGATAAATATAAAAATATATATTTTTAAAATTTTCATTAAGTGCTATATCTACAGCCAGTCTCTTTTAGATATTTTAGTGATCAATAAATTAAGAACACATCTCATTATTTGTTCTTAATTTATAGAGAGGCGCGGTAAGAAAGGCAAGGTAAACTAATGTTTAATTAGTAATGATAAGAACAATAATACCAATAAGATTAAAAATGAGGATTTGGATATTTATATATTGGAATATTCAGCCTTAATAATTGTAAAAAAAAATTATGTTAAAAGAGAACGAAGTCGCGGGCACCGCTAGTATATAGTTATAAGTTAATTTATAGGTTATTAATAAAAAGGAAACCTTGAAATTATGATTTTGTCGTGTATGTAGTTCCATAGTAAATGTATGTTTTAAGGGAGGTGTACCATGGAAGACCATGCTCCTTGGAAGGCCAGTTGTTCAAAAGTCATAGTTATTGATGACAATGAAAACTGTATGAACAGTTACATATTCCTTCTACTTACAATTAGATCTCTCATATTGAAAAACATACCTAGTATAATATACCGACACTAGTTAGACAGTGCGATCAATAGTTTTTTTGACGTCGGTCATCGGCGTTAAAATTGTAACAAGTGCTCACGACAAAACGTAGGTTTTCGAGCAAATAAACATATAATCTTAGTCATTTTTAAATTTCAAACACTTAGGTAAATACAATGTTTTTTCAAATGTACGTTTTTGTACATTTGAAAAACATTGTATTACAGTAAGAAAATGTTACCTTATTTCCGTTTTATCTAAATATCATGTCATGTTCCTAAGAAGGCCAGTAGTTCCTTGTGAGGCAAATTAAATCACGGTCAAAAAGTTGACCGTTGGCCTTGCAAGGTACCTACATACATATTTATTTGAATTAGGTACAGATCTGTCAAAAAATGCCAAAACATAGCCGGTATAATATATAGACATTACCCGTTCGTGCCAAATGCTTGTAGTTATAAAAGATAATAATTTGTATGATTTGCCGTCCTTAAGCGTATTTTTTTCCTTGCAAGGAACGGGTCCATAAGACGATTATTTGATAACCGTATATGTTATTGGCAGATTATTTGTTAACTATGTATGAGTATTATCTCAATAACATAATTTTTAATAGATATGTATGGATACATAAATAAATATGTTCAATATTGGTTTAGTGATTTTTACTTAGAATGACATTAATAATTTTAAAATTATTCATTGAATTAATGATTTTTAACTAATTAAGTAAAAACGATAAGGCATTGCCGCTCATGAACAAAGTTAATTGGCCCGTATATAAATTACAATTTTATAGCACGTACATAATTTAGGAACAGGATTTTGTAATGTTACATTTCCTACTACTTTAACAAAATATTGAGCAAATTTCAAATTGTTAATTTGTGGTTTATAAACTTACAGATATTAAAATACTTTAGCATTGTGTAATGCTTTATTGCCAAGTGATAAATATGTACTTTTATACACTTTATACTATTTTTATATTAGATATTTGAAATAAAGTAGTCTTATTTTACTATGCTTATTATATATGTACATATGTTCATATGTACCTAATTACATGTACATATAGATATAAGTTATATACTTTCTTAATAAAAGTATAATGAGGTCTAATCTTGCATTTATAAGCTTTCAAATTTATTTATATGAATACTATAATAAAATAGTAATTATACCCAGTGATATTTGAAAAAAATCTCAGCGATTACTCAATAGGTTATTATTGAAGTAGCATCTCGATAACCTTATTATATCTCTTCATAGATTCTTCTTTAGATAATAATTACTGTATGAAATCGTGCTGCTTCCAGGGCAGTAATTTTAAACTAAAAAGTGTCGACAATAATGTATTAAATGTGTCTAAATGTACGCATGGTTTGGAGTTCTTATCGCATATACCTTTAATATTCTGGGCATAATTTCAATAGCACGGGATGGTTCGAAATTGAGAAAAACTACTTTTTGGCATCAGGGGAATATCACAAAAAATAAAAATAACAAGATGTACAATAGGTTAATTTTTATTTTTAGTAATATAGTGAACTAGGCAAACAAAGTACAAGTACAACGACATATTATGATTACAAATCTATCCTTCATTATGCAATTTTTCATGTTTACCAATTTATTGTGCGAACTTTTTGCATATAACCAAGAAGGAATTGTAAATAATACTCATGTTTTTCGTTTAAAAATATATATATTTGTATTGACTGCTATTTTTGTTGGTAAATGACAAAACTTCATAAATGAATCAAATAATATTCAACATTCGCAGATATTTTCACCTCTGAACTTTATGAAAGTTGACATCTTTGAAATAACGCTAAATGCGTTGTGTGCTCATCCACGTTCTATCACTATGTTGCCTAAATAAGCTATTTTAAGTAACCAAATCTTGTTTTCAGATAGGTATTACATCTATAATAGGTATTACATCTTCAGATATTGCACAATATATTATGTTGGTATGTTTTCTCTTGCTTACATTTTTTGTCATACAAAACGTTACTCTGTGAATAAAACAGCTCTATTTTTATTTAGACATCATAACCTAGGTTGATAAACGTTTTGTTGATTCATTAAAATATTAACATAAAATATTAGTTAGTCGGTTAGGTTATGGTTAATATATAATTGTCAATGACTTTTTCGCTGTGTAGCCATGAAATTTTCAAACAGGATTCGCCTATTTAGAAACACGAAACACTAGTATGTGGGTAATGTTCGGCATGCGTCACGGCATGCGCGCTGCACCGAATATAAATTAGGCTACTGGGGTCGAGGCGGCGGGCGGACACTGCACCGACTCCAAGCGCCTGAGTGTACTGGAGGTGTCTGTGTTGGAACGGCAGATCAAGCGTGGCCTCCGACCGTTGTGGACCTGCTTACAATCGCTCCACGGAAAAACATCGATCGAGTGCTTCTTGCGACATTCGTGCCAAAAAATAAACATGAGGATATTACCCCTGTAAGTTTTTTTTATTTTTTTCTAATTTATTTCTGTTCTATATAAAGCTGTAAGAGATAGCTTTAATTTATAAAAGTGAGCTTTGCGATTGTCATTGCGACGTAACTATTTTATGCTGAACAGCCTATTGTGATAGGATTTTGTAAAAAAGTTAAATTATATTAAATCAGAATATTTTACAGTAGTTCAACTTAGGTCATGAGTTTCACGGTCTCCGGCGCTCAGCGATGCAATTTATAAAATAATTTTTAGTCGTTTCAAGTAGTGAGAGGTATGCAAACGAAGGTCTGTTTATTACATAGGCAAGAGCTTAACATGTCAACTGAATAGGTTCTATTAACGAGCGAACACAATTGACACGTTTTTCAATATCAGCATAAGTTTACAGCGTTTAACTATTATGAGGATATATGTATTAGAAATACTATAGTTTTACTAAGTAGATTTATTAAAATATAATGCTAAACAAATTTATTAGGCAATTAACATCAACTAATTTATCACATATCTTTCAACCTACATTCTCCTCTTGTGGCTTTTAATATCACGTTAGTTGAATAATGCCGTCACGACCGTAATGCTAATGTAAGAAAAAAAATGTTTCTGATTCCACGTTTCATAACGTTTGACTTATAAACCTCATTATAAAGGCTATGGGTTGACCTAGCGAATCAATTAATTTTTAAATTATTTGAGCGAAACTACGAACCGGTTGTTGAATGACTCGATCCCACGTCGAAAGTTAGGCTCGTGACCTATGATTAGGAAATATAACATTACTTAGGACGTTGAACATTCGTCCATGGTAAGACTTAGACAAAAGCTCGATGTGAACGAGTCATTAAAGAATATAGTGAATTATAAGTTCCAAAAAGATGTCACTTGTAAAATCACACTTTTATGGCTAAATCTAAATTTCAAAACCTTCGGCGTAGCCTAAGCGCTACTGTCAAACTGATTTACAAAATTTTCTTATCGAAAAATAATTTATTGTAATTTGTTTATGTTTTCTAATAAAATCTACGTTCTTTTTGTAAATTCGTCCCTATTATTACGTAAATGTATCTATATATAGGTATGTCAATAATGCTACATTACTTTTTATTTTTTACTTAAGAAGTAACAAATAAATATAATATTTTTCTATAAATAAACAAAGAGAATTTCAATTCGTGAGGTTAACTTATGTAAACGTGTTGAATTTGCTTGAAAGTAAGACTTTTAAATTGTTTAGATCTAACGTAAGAGATATTAAGTGTTGAGTAATAAAAAAGTTTTCTTATAATTTGTCAATTACATTGCACCACGACACATATTTTAGATGACAATTACTTTCCTAGTTCCAAGAAATCGACGAAGTTCGATCGGTTCTTTATTTCAGGGAATTTTATAATTAACATAACCGAATATTTTATTAATAACATATAATTTCTGAAATGATTATATTAAACAGATTAGATTATACAATTTTATAGATACATCTTTCCAAATTAATAAAAAGCTTATTTTTGTCATAAAGCTCAGGGCGGCTAGAAATAATTTAGTAGTAGAAGTAATTTATTTTAAAATATTCTAAAAAAAAAGTTATTCCTGTTGCAAATTATATACAAAAATTTACTGATTAAAATAATGGATAATAGTATAAGCTAAGCTAGTCAACTTGTGTAACTGCTAGAAGGCAATGAATGTAGTTACTTCCAGTTGTTGGCCTCAATTAATAAAGATTATGTATTAAAATTCCGCTACAGTTCTCGTCGTTTTTAGAAAATTAGTGTCGTTAAAAATATTGGACTGTCTTTGATATAGTCCGTGTTTGATTTTTTTTTACGTTTTTACGTTCAAAGTCACTTTTTACAATATGTAAGTAATTTACAAAAATTATACTTATTTGTTACAACTGCTGAACATGTATGTTTTCAATAATTTTATATGAGTACTTATGTTTACGGACTAACTTGATTAAGACTTTTTTTTACAATTGCTGCACAGGAATTCACTTTTATCCTTACAATATTACCTCAACAAGACATAAATTTTATTACAGAAACATAAATGTTTTGACAAGGTATATTAGAGTGTATGAAATATTTTAGAACCTTTATCAATATGTCTATGTATATATCTACTTACTTTAATATTGTTATGCTTTTATACCTACTTAGTGTCGTGCGACAATTGCGTGTAAAACGAATAAAATGAAATTAATAATAACCAAGCAATTAATGATGCTATATCACATTTAATTCAAAAATGTTTGCAAATAGTTATAATAGATTTTTTATTCTCTTCTGTTTTTTTAGATGAAAACTAAAAAATGTATAAAAAATTTTATCAGGATATTAATGTTTTACATAATCATTTGTTTCTCGATATTACCATATTTTGCACAACCGCAACAGTGTGGGAAGGTTCACGCGTGAAATTCTTCACACGGATGTCTCAATATGTATATCTGATAACAACGTCTTGCAACGTAATTCTTGAAAGGCGCTTGAGAAATAAAAATATTTCGTTCGTTATAAGTTCTAGTAGGCAACTGTTTTGAATTTTATGTAGAATTATAAAGGAACTTTATAGGTGTAATGTGCGTAAAGGAGATAAGTTTGTAGCAGGAGGTGCAGCGAGACGGCTGCCGCATTGCACTCTGATTGCGAGGTCACCCCAATTCTTACGATTTCTGGTTTCTGTATGAATAGCCTTGACTCAAATTTTAGGTTCTCATTACATGTTTAATTGAATCCGAAAACGTTTGCATATACTGCAATACACGCACTACACACGTTATATTAAATATTTTAAAAGTAGAAAGTTGCACTTTTTCTAACGTGATCTGAATAATAAATAGTACAATTTCCAAAGCCAAAATGTTTTTTATAAAACTTGCACGAAAAGTTTCTATTATAATATATTTTCAATTCCGATGAATAATACAATAGACGTCGCATCGTGAGTCTGGTTTTCTAGAGTTAAAATACCTATATGTAACTATTTGTATAAGACATTAAGATTACATCCGTGACTATACATTCATATTCATGAATCGAGTATTGTCGCATATTTATGAACATCATTTGGCTAATATGCTTATTATATAAAATAAAAGTGAAAGTTTAGGGAGGCTCCGATAGTACAATCGGAAGCGGATGCGGAAACTGCTCGGTCTAGAGATCCGACCCTGCAGAGGCCTGTTACTCAACTATCTATAAAGCAACATGTTGACCTTTAGCTGTCACAAGCTGGAGGCTCTTACGCACTCGAACCCCGTGTCCCGCACACCGAGGCGCCGACATACCAATCCACCTCCATACGACATTCAAGCAACCTCGTAACTCTTACAATTTGACATTTAAGCTATTCAACACATCTTTACATTAGATTTATAAAGAACGTCTAGCTAGGAAGCATAACCCGGACTTCAACTTTGTTGATCTTAAATACATTGCTATTCCACTAAACCTTGACCTTTGCTTATTTTGTGTATCATGTACGTACTGTATGTTTTAAACTAGTAAAAAATACGTAATGAGATTGAAAAGCGACGCGCATATATAATAATCATTTTTGTAATAGTTTATCAAAATAACATTGTCAATTAATATACTCTTGAAGGTAAAACATACCTAATACATTTTTACTTACATTTCTATAATATAATAAGTTAAGCATACGAGAAAAAATATTACGAAACGTTGATGAAATTTTATTTTTGTAGTTATAGGACCCAGTGCAATTACAAAAATATTAATTGTGCACTCAAAAGATTGATAACATGATTCAGTGTAATTTATGAATAAATAATATTATTTTTACGTAGTACTCGTATCGTGAAGTCAACTTGCAACGTGTACATCCTTGATGGTAACTATGCGCGTATATAGACATTTACTTTTACTTTCTGCGAATATCCAAGAATTGACATTTGGAAATCTCCATTAAGTTACAACTAAACACTTTTCAATTTACTTCTTATGTAATGTTTAACTTTAAAAATCATCATGACTTATTGCGTATTACGTAGAATACTTACACAGAATTTGAAATAACATAATAATAATACGGTTTAACTAGATACACTGCAGATTCGATAGGATTTTTATAAAAAAATATTATTTATAAATATATTTCCATAGTTTTAAAAGTTCTAAACGACCGGTTCGCTACGTTCTATAGTTATTATATTTATTTAACTACATCAACTAAATGTAGTGATTGAGAGGTATGAAGAATATACTCGTATCTGTGTGTACATATGTATGTGGAAAACTAGAAAAAATTAGATTGTTGGTAGTACCTGCTACAGTAACTAAATATCATAAGTATAGCTTATGGCCATGTCAGGCGTGCCTACTGTACTTGTTTTAAATATAATTAGCTAATTTAGGTAGCTATAAACTCACCCACTCTGTTTAATATAGATGGGTATACAAATGTAATTGTAATTCAGTGTCTTATAATATTCATGAGTATGAGAGGCTTATATAGATCATATAGAGGTTTATATATAACTTGTTATGAAGATTTTCTATTTTATACTTACAGGATTGTATTGGTCGCATGTCTGGCGTACCAAGCCCGAGCACGACCTCAAGACGACACGGAACCGCGTGCTGTACCTAACAGGGGGCTTTTAAAACGAGGCCTCGTTGGAAAGGCAAAGACTACGACTACCACGCCAGCCCCACAGGTAAATTAATAGTAATTTGGTTTAATATTTTAAAGAAGCGTTATGTGTTAATATTGTAATTCCTTACATAAATTATCAATAAGATGTACGCGTAAAATATTTAAGTACGTGTTTTTCTCTATTAATATTAACATACTACTTAAAATAAAAGAAAGATGAATGGGTGATGAAGTGAAATGGATTATTTAAAAATATATGTCTTGATATATAGGAACGTAAGTTTTAGGTTGAATATACACATTTCATTATTTATCTCGATTTCCCGAAATTTAAGACTTTGTTTATTACAACTGTTCTTATTTACTTGAGGCAAATCTTAGAGATTGTGTTACAGTACATTGCCGTCGATTACATCAGATAGTTTGTGCGGTTTTGGGAACAATGGCCGTGATAGGGATTTATCATTACAGTTGCAATCAATGTTTAATATATTTTTGTCATCAAGCTTTTAGTTTCTGAATAAAAGTAAATGTCATTTTATCATACTCAGTATAACTGAGTATGATAAAATGAAATTTACTTGTTGTTTTTATATAATTCTAAAAGAAATACCCCTGTATGCAAATTGGCATTACGTTCTTTTAACTACGCTGTAAAATTAAAAAGGTCTTGTTTACGCCCATTTACTATATTAATGCAGTGATTTGACATTGACGTGGTAAAAGGTGCGGGGATAGGCCATATCCAAGGACTGCATCCTCATTCCTTTTATAAAGTCGCTGAAGTAACATACATTATACTTTGTACGTATAATATAAGGATAAACAAGTATTTTACTTCTTGTTAGCCGGTTTATTAAAATTAGTTGTAGTGTATATTAAGTATGCTACAAATATAAATAGGTATACTTATGTACGAGATTTCGAAATAATTAAACTTGACAGACAAAATTATTAAAACGTATTTCACTACTTCAATAAATGTTTTGCCATTTTGTCGTTGACTCTTTTAGGAGTATATTTAAGATGTTACATACAATGATTTGGTTCAAGGCGACTGCGATCGGCCCGGCACTGCGTCCGATGGACGGTCGTATTCGCAGCGACCTCAACATGGGTTGGTTTCCTTTCCTTGGCGGCATTTCCACATGCGCCTTAATAATGCACTTGTTTATAACAGTATATATTTGTGTTGAATAAACTGGTTCTCAATGGAAATGTTACGATCACTACTGGAATGTATCATTACAACCTCTTAACTGTGACGTACCGATATAAAGGCATGCCAATAATAACTTTTGAAGGTCTTCTAGATGTCTCCATTTTATGATCATGATATTTCTTATTTATCCTTGACATATTATAATTAGGTATATCATTTCCAGTTGCTTTACAGAATTATTTTAATTTCATACTTTTTTGAATAACGTTATGCTTTTACAATAAATTATGTAAATCGATACGACACGTAGCACTCATCCGGTTTCCTTATCGTTCTTTCGCACTCATTTAGTATTAAAAAATCATTTATAAAAACTAATAGAACTTTGATATAAAATATAATGTAAAGTGGACTGTATAATATATATAGTCTTTTATTGAGATAAGATAACATGGTGAACGTTTTCTAAAATAATTGCAGGAGGAAGCAGAATATGAAGATGAAGGAGATTATCCTGCAGAAGGTGAAAATCAAGAGCCCTCTACTGAATCCGCCCCTTCCTCAACGGAGGGTAAGAAATTAGTAGCAGGTGGAGTTCGTCCTTTTAGAAGTAACACCGATCTTCTAGAAGCACTTAAGAGAAGACGGCTTCAGGTTGCTGAAGGTAAAACGAAATTACATTTCATTCATCTTTCTTTTATTTAAATTACTAAAAATATAACCAAAGAACAGGTAACTAGTGAAGATAGACGAAACATCATAAGAAAATTAGGTCCACTTGCAGTAATATAAAAAAGAAACATACGAATTAAAACATTTTAAATTCTTAGCCCCGGCAGGCTTTCTTTTTCCCTAAAATTTAAATATGTAATGCAATACGCTAATTTATAATAAACATAGAATATTTTGGTCATATATCGTAAATATGTATATATACATGATTATTATTTTTTAATAGTATTAGTTGTAATTTAATTATTAAAAAAATATATTTTTTATATAAATTAATTATTTTCAGCAAAAGGTTCCGGCTCGTCTGTAGTGCAACAGTCCGAAAACCAGCCGGAGGCGCCGCCCAAAGCTAGTTACAGTATGTTCAAATTAACTTAATTAATATAAATACAAAACGTTCATTATTATTAAAAGTGAAAATAGTCCTGTGACGACTCAAAATTCTTTTTAAAGATTTCTGAAAAATAAAAGCGTTCTAATCTATAATGTTTTTAACATTACATATTAGCATATTATAAATAAACTCAATTTCATTCACTATAATTTTTAAAGACCTTCAAGAAAAAGACTTCTCAATCTGTATCCCGACTGTATTTTTATGTGTTACCGCGCAACCTTTTACTGAGTGAATCATTTTTGATGATGATGATCTTTTTTATATGATAGCTGCTTCTGATGTGTTCCCATTTAAATTAAGTTAAGATCTGCCGACTAGTTTATAACTTTTTAATGTTAAAAATTTAATTATATAAAATGAATGGTATAAATGTTTAGTGCATGGTAATTTAAGAATGTAATAAATAAACTTGATTACAGGCAAGAAGCGTTTTAACACTGCCACGCGGGAGACCAAAGCGGAAGATGCACCCGCGCCAGCACCTGCGCCCTCCAAGCCAACAAGAGGACGATTCAGTCGACGTATGTCTATTAAATAATATAAAATAAAATGTTTTTAATATAAAAGGAACTTAAATAATTAAACGTTATATGAAGAAATAAAAATAATTATAAAAAGTAAAAGTAGAAATATTTTAAATGCGTCTAAAAATAATTAAATATTTGCAAAATGAGTGATTAATAAAAGTTTTGTAATTTCATACTTCATGCTTACGTGCCTTTGACTGTGTATATATTGACGTAAACCTGTAAACCATGTACGAATTGTTGCAATATTTAGGTAATACGTTCAAATGTAAAATCGGTCCAATGACCGTGGCGGTGGAAATAAATATTGCCAACCTCTTACAAATAAATAACCATAACAAAAGTAATGGTTACCAATACGCTATCTGTTAGAATAGTCAATATTTTTTTGACGCTTACAGATATATAAGTACTATGCTCGATTCGATGTTTAAAAATATTGTTTGTTGTATAATAGTAAAATTTTACTAGATTTATATTTTACTTATATACGATCTAACTAAATGTGGTCGTAGCGGGATCGATATCGACTCGGAGACCTGCATATATATAATTAATATTTACCTCCCACGATGCTATGTCAAAAAGCGTCTCAGGTTCTCTTTATTTAGAGCATTATAAAAAATAACTTTTATTTGGTATACTTAATATGTACTTAAAAACTTTGGTTGTGTTTCATGTTTAAATATTATTTTTATGTACTAAATATATTTTGAAATTAATTTTAGCATCATCAAGGTCAGTTCAAGAAGCAGAAGCTGAAGAACAAAATGATGCGGCTCCACCTGCGAGGAGTGGTAGAAATTTCTCTAGAAGAGGAAATTAAATAAATTTATCCAAATCTGCCCTAATTTCCTTTCCTATTCTTACACATTTCTATACTACTATTTTCGTAGACCATTTACCAGAACCACTTCATTTTTAATATAACATCCACAAAAACAATTCCCATTGGTAAAACGATAAGACAAAAATATTTTGTTTAAAATAGTCCAAAGAATATATACAAATATAGTTCAAGATAATGTAACAATATTTTCTATTTTCTCAGATCAGGCTTTAGCCTTAGCAACTCAAATTTAATCTATATGCTGATTATATATCCGTGAATTGTTTACTTTTACTATTAGGTTTAATGTTTTCATTAGGCAATAAAGTGCTGGCTTATTCCTCCGATCCTTTTCCTTTTCATGCCATCAGAGTAATATATCAACGCTATCAAATTCTAATTTGTTCTCATTGCTCATAAGCCCTGATGGAAAAGAAATTTATATCTACTATTGTAAATTATATATAAGTAATTTTAATAAATAATTTTAATTTTTTCAGTGCCTTTCATTTATTTTTTTATAATATTTTACTTAGATACCTTTGTCTGCTGGTAAATTAAATAATCAGATTTATTTATATAATGTAAGTAGCATCCCGCTCGTCTCTTCGCCCGCATAAATCGTTTTTTCGTTCGCCCTCATTCTTGCTTCAACCACAAACTACTCAAAATTATTAACTTATCGACAAGCATATAAAAAATAATATGTCAATTGGAAGTGCATGTGTAGACGACTTTGCTTTTAATTTCTGGATCTCACTACCGAACAATAAAGTTCATATTAACGTAATCGTTATCAGGAAGTTACAATTTAATTAAACCAAATCAATAGTTTTTTTGCTTGGTGTCTATATAACCATTCTAGAATAGACGAAGGATTTTCTTGTACTGCAGCGGAGGCGTTTTTGTTTTATATTATTTAAAGATATTATTATAAAACATTTTTAAACAAAGATTATATAAAACAAATATCAAAATATATTCACAACAATAGTGAAATTGTTTGCTTTATTTTAAAAAACGAACCTACAACCACAACCCAGTATCATGAATTAGTAACTACATGATTTTTTTATCGTAAGAAATCCATTACGTATACCAGCCGTATTAGGGACTCGGAAGTGTTAAGTGGGACTTGGACACGCGGCGGAACGAGATTTAAGACCGTTCGAATACCCACTAAAACCTCACGGTGCTCCCCTCGACTGCCACTAGTCGAGGCCACGGGAACACCCCAATCTTCCGTGAAGGCACGTCGCGAAGTCAAAGATGGTGAACCTCCTCGACGTCCTGCTGAGAGTAGCGCGTGGAAGCGACTCTGTGGAGTGTGTTGGGCCGTGTTTTCTAAGCAGTCATGACAACGAGCGTCGGAATCTCTCCCAGCCACTGACACAGGTGTCTCTTGAAGCAAGAGTAGGCGCGCGCAGGTAATTCCCGCGCGCTACTCAGAGCAGGCTATCGAGGGCGCCCACCGCCCTTGACTTCGCGACGTTCCTAGCTGGCCCCCGCCGCCGAGGTTTCACGGAAGATTCGGGAGTTCCCGTGAGCCTCAGTCAGTGGCGGTAGAGGAGGAGCACCGTGAGGTCTTAGTGGGTATACGGTAGGCCTCTTTACAGCCGGGCTGGATTCCCACATAACCCGTCCCGAGTCCCCGATCGGACGGGTATCCGTGACGGATTTCCTCACGAAAAAAAAGATAGGTGTCTGTTGGAGCACCGTTGCTTCACCTGTATGGGGTGAAGGTTTAGGACACCGTGACGCCTACCACTAGCCACTGGTAGGAAACTGGACAAATTGCCTCATTCGTCCTACGGCCGGCGAATGGTTTTGCAAGACACTCCCACTCTTCGTATGCTGCTACCCCGCCTTCTCCTATGGTATTGAATCTGCCTGGTACACATGCGCCAAGTCGCGGCGCAGACAATAAGCCGATGCCAGAGTAATTGCGTCAAGGTCCCACGGCAGGACTCCTGCCAGTACGCACGTCACCTCACCGGAAATGGTCCTGAATCACCCTGATAGCCCTTCAGTCTCTGCGCCCGTCGCAGCAGGCCTTAACCTTAGGCAAAAAGCGTACCAAATCCGCCGCTGTTTTCAACGGGTTTGGGACATGGATGGTAAAATGACCTTGAAAGCTCCACCGACTGTCCAAGACAAGTTCGAGGTACTCTATACATCTATTTGCACACCGCCGATGACAATATGCGTCTGTAATGATGCGGCCCTTCTCGAAGCATAAAATAGATTGCCTCAGACTTGTCAAGGGCAAGCCCAGTCGCCGAATCCGCCCGACGATATGAACCACCCTCGTAATTTATAAATGTAGTCTAAATAATATATGTTATATTAGCATAATAAATAAAATGTTAAATAAACACACTTCAATGTATGCCATTGAAATCTAATTATTTACAAACCAAAAAGTATTGACTGGACTCACAAAACCTGACATTCCAACGGTTTTCTTGCTTATTAAGTGTATTTACTTTTGGAATGTCAACATGTACTGTAAATGCTTGGTGGTAGGAGGTTCGTCCTCCGTCTGGCTCGCGACCACTATCATGTCAAAGACGAACCGCCAAATATCTTATGATGTGTTCCGGTTCGATGGCATGTAAGCCAGGTTTTCCCCTATCCCACCCATCCTTTCCCCAAAATGTAGTGGTTCCGATAGCGGACTTCTACATTGTCCTCCCCTTCCATCTGTATCCTCTAGGCTGGCAACGCATCTACAACGCCTCTGGTGTTGTAGATGTTCATGGGCGAAGGTAACCACTTACCATCAGGTGGTCCTTCTGCTTGTTTGCCATCAGTTATCCATAAAAAAAAAAAAAAAAAAAAAAAAAAAATTTTAAAAAAAAAAAAAAAAAAAAAAAAAAAAAAAAAAAAAAAAAAAATGTAATAAATAAATAAATAAAAAATATATTTCTTAAAACTTTTTAAAAGGTACAATATACCTACTTATAAATATTAACATGCTTATATGTTGATTTCATTGTCTTTACGAAAGAATACCTTTTATACGTTATCCATATTATACTGTAGATACGAGTATATCAGTCTCAAAATTCCAATTCACATTGCGACATCATTCAAAAATAATTTCTATAGTTATACTATGCTATTATATAAGTATTATGCAACAGAGTGAAAAACAAAATATTATAAAATATATAATGTTTTAATAATAATTATCAACAAATTATATTTAATTTTATAAAGAAATACGTGACTTTAAATATTATAGAAATGTCCTATACTTTTAAAATTTGAAATTTTAACAGTACTTACGTCATGCGTATAATATATGCATTGAGAACAGTTAATATGTTATTACTTCACGCTGGAGTTCACATGGCTTTGACCCATAGTTGAAATAATAAAGTTTCCTATTATGTGCATATGTTTTTCAATTACTAAAAACTATTAATATTAGTAAGATACTGTTGTTGGTTCAAGATCTCAGAAGGACTTCCTCCTGAGATTACTTGAAACAGCGCCTATCGTAAAGAGGCACATCTACTTGGAACCATAGTCAACGTTGGCCAGAACCCTTGCTCCGCCATTGTATGATTTATGATAATGGGTCAATGTATAGAATAATCTTTGTTACGTACAAAAAATACAAGCCATGCAAAGGCATTCTTATTGCTTTAAGCAATCTCTTACAGACAACTTTCGGTAAAGAGAAGATAAATTGCAAAGAAAAAAGGGGAATAAAGTTAGTGCAACTTGATTATTAAACGTAAAAATATGTAATGATAAGTAACCAATAATATAATAAATTCCATTAATAAAAAGTATGAACATATAAAATACGTAACATTTACATATAGGGGAAGGGCGAGTAGCCCTGGACTCTTCAATTTCTAAGAAAATAAATTCGTTGCTTAGACAAAGAGTTATTTTAAAGATACCTTCTCTAGAGCTGAAACCAAAGTAGTATGATCGCGGTGCGGACGTTGAGTAAATCAGTCGCGAGAGAATGTTTAATTTCCGCCTAAAATAATCAACGCTTCTTTCAAATTTCATCAGTGGTTGTTAAGTACAATAAGTAAGTTTTTACTCTTGTCTGCTATTCAGAGTTTTAGTAAATAATATATATTTAAAGATTCTAATAGTATTTTTAACAAGTCTTGTACATTTACAGTGCTGTGTTTAAAAATGTTGACACTATGCTGTCGGGTACTCCGGGAAACGGTTCTTAGAGTTGAATTTCACAATAACATTTAAAAGAACTATAATTTAATGTCATTTTGCTTATTTATTGAAAGTACTTTAATAGTTATATGCACACTAGGGGGGAAAATTTATTAATTTAAGTAAATGATTTTCATTCACCAGCTCCCTTTAATAAAATAAAGAACATGTATATACTAAATTCGCTTTGATGCAATTACTTTAATTAAATGTTTCATAGCTCTGTAAAATATTTTTCTATATGATTAGCTACAGAGAAATTAAAATAATAAATATGTATATATATATATATATATATATATATATATATATACACGTGTCCCGGAGTTTATTTAATTATTTTAAAAACATTCTTAGTAAGCTTAAAGAGAAGAATTCAAATACAATAATATATAAATATATTTTATTTTTAATAATAACAATATTCGCGAGTAGCATTACATTTAGGAACGCAGCTGATCAATTCAGGCGTAAAAATACACATAACAATATAAGATTTACTTCCGAAGAACTTTAGTTACTTCAGCGAGCAGAGCTTCAGGGTAAGAACCTGGCTTGTTTAGATTGACTAATTGCTCTGCTATCTCTTGACCAACTCGAACTTGGGCTTCTTTCGTTGATGCACCTGAAAAATTTAATTGAAACATAACAGTACAGTTTTATAAATTGAAGCAATAGAGTACGATGTATTTAGGAATAACTGATTATCGAGACTTTGAGAAACATTTTTTATCAGCGATATCCATTGGAACACCTATCCATCCGAGGTTAAAACACCCATGACTGGAGGAAGTTGTAGTATATCTAGTGATGTAGCATGTAATAATAAAATAATATTTACCAAGATGTGGTGAAGCAATTACTGCAGGATGTTTGATAATTTCTAATGTAAGAGGATCTGTGGGTGGTTCCTGTTCAAACACATCTAGAGCTGCACCACCAACCTAATAAATAAAACCAAATCTATTTTTATTCATGAAAATATTTACCTGACATCCTTTTTATTACAAATAAGTATTGGAAGGCTTTTTATTTTTCGTACCTATTACATTATGTGCATACCGTTAATAGTAATGTTTTTTTAAAATATTATCCTAAATTAATTAACTACTTCATAATTATTCATAACTTCATTCTTATTTAGTTTTATTATCAATTGTTACATAATTTTTTCAACTTTTTACCTGTCCAGATTTAAGTCCTTCGAGGAAATCTTGCTCATTAATTAACCCGCCGCGACCTACATTTATAATTTTCACACCTTTCTTGCATCGCTGTATTACACTGGCGTTGATGAAGTCTGTGAATAAGGAAATAATATTTTCTTTAATAAAACTAAACCAATAACGAGTTTACACAGGGAAATAATAAATCAGCTTTGTATATACACGGTCTGTCGTGGCGCAGAGGCACAAGCGTGCGACTGTAAACGCGACAGGTTGTGGGTTCGATTCCTACTCCAGGAAATGTAAAATTTAGTATTCTCATTTCTTTGGTTTGGTAACAAGGCAAAGCGCGGCGTTGAGTTCCGCCACTCAACACGCAATGCCTCAATTTGGCGGAAAGAGGGGAACGGAAATGTTGAAAGAGAATGAAGTGTGTTAACACTAGGTTCTCTGGTCCCCTCTGCGCTTGCCGTGTTGTGATTAGAAATAAGTTTTGCAACTCGCAATAGTGAACCAACTAAAATATTCTTCTTCTTCTTCTTTTAAGAGATCGAGGTAAATTACGCAATTAAACATATTTTATGATAAAACTTTATCAATAAGGAAAAGATAAGAATATCTAATATAAAAATTATCCTCTTTCGATAAGGTAAAATAAACAAGATAATTTGTTACAGTAAAATTTTAACGAGATATTGAAAAAATATATATATTTCTATTCTCACGTAGTAGCAGCATCCCTTCAAATAAATTTTAATAAATATGAAATTTAAGCTCGAAATGTGTAGATGGTTAAGTAATAATAGATTCGGATTCAACATGTTCGTGTAGCTTTAACGCTATCCAAAATAAATACTCGTATACCTTGCTAGAACCTTTCAGCCGCCAGCTAACATTTATCTTCGAAATGATAAAATGAAGTATATCCCTATCATGACGCAGCAATTATATTTGCATTCTGTTATTTTGTGCACATTTTTAAATTACAAATGCTATATATAGATATAGGTTTAAGAGATGTCAGAGCTTGTTTTTTTGCACTTTTATGCCCAATATTTTCCTGGCGACCGTTTTTTTTAGCTCTTACACCTTGTTTGATTTTGTTTTTTGGAGCTCCACATTTTTCTGGCGAGTTTTTATTTTTGGTCTCATATTTGTACATTGGAAAGTCGACCACTTTTTTTAGCCGGTGGGAATCGAGCTGTACGGACGTCTCGCCACTGATATATAGTACCTATATATACTTATAGAAAAACTTATAATGCACTAAAGAGTCTAATGAAAATCGTGGTCTATAAGTTTTACTTACTTCTGGTAGATTCTATAAGTGGAGTGTGAAGAGTGATATAATCGGCAAGGGGCCAAATTTCATCCAGCTCCATTTTTGTGGCATGAAATTCGGAGCACTGCTCTGCCGTTACAAAAGGATCAAACCCAATGATCTAAAAAATATTTAACAAAATATTATATTAATAATTTTATATAAGTGTATTTTAAAATTTACCATTTGAAAAAAAGTCGCAAGATCATTAATATTATTGTCATTTCAAAATTCGAATGACGGTTCCATTATTCAACCATTTTTTTACTTCGCCAAAGCCGTTACATGCATTCTTTACAATTTATTATTTCAAGGCCAAATTATTTATTTTATTTATTTATTTATTTATTAAGACATTTACAGTCCAGTTGTTAGTAACAATAGAAACTTAAAACTAATATTAAAAATACTCCGTATCAATAACTTATATGTTATATTATATCGTATTCAAAAATAGTTTATGATATATTAAATTTATTTACACTATTCTAATTATAGTGCAAATTTGACATGATGTAGCAAAAAATCCTATTTAACAATGATAATGATATTATTTGTCGCAGTTGGTGATTCAATATTTCGTAGATACGTAATTCTATTCGCCTATGTTGAGGGGGACTTGACACAAAACATTCAAATAAGAATTTTGTAAAATACATCCGATTATTCGTTTATAAGGAAAAACTTTCGGCCCTATTTTGCAAAAAAAAAATATATTATTAAGTTAATAAAATAAATACCTTCATGCCAAACGCGTTCATGCGGACTGCCACTTCCCTGCCTACCCTGCCTAGTCCAAGAATAGCCAGGGTTTTTCCGTTAAGCTCGGTACCTGTATGTTGTGTGCGCTCCCAACGACCAGCCTTCAGAGCAGTGGCAGCGGGAACGATGTGCCGGGATAAAGCCAGGGTCAGTCCGCACGTCAATTCGCATGCACTAAGGGCGTTCGCACCCGGAGCGCTATAATTTAAAATAATTTAAGGTAATGTTTAATATAACAATATCTATTGTCAGCTTCACGCTTCATCTCATATGATAGAGAGATTCTAGTACGAATTCTAAACAGTGCGTGTTGAGAGTCGGAAGTCAACCCCTCAAGCTTACAGTCAGTCGCTGAACGCTGACTGTAACAATGCCCATTGTCTTACCTTAATATTTTCATTTTTTGTAATTATATATATTATAAAATATTTTTTATAATTGTTAGAAAATGCTATAATTAAATAAAAAAAATAGTAGATTATGTATCATTTTGATGATTTGAAGAAGAAAAATATATAGTTCTAGATATTTTGGGGTGGTATTTATTTTTGAATAATATTGAAATAAATTTTTAAACATCGCCAAAAACTTTAAATAAATAAAAATACAAGCTTTCTGAGCTCAAATTATTGCTGATGTCATAATAAAAACTTACTTATTAAAGCTTTTTTAATGAACTTCTATCCTTAGAGTAAAATAGTTAAAAATATATATTATCAAAATAATAAAAAAAATAAGAAAAATATTTCATAAAAGAGACGAATGTGTATTGTACATACTATGCAAAAAAAGATTTGATAAAAAAGTACAAACACCTGGATTTTGGGAACTTACGTTTTTTCTTTTATATTCACTAAAACTAGCATATAGTAGTAGTAGTAGTAATTTCTCAGGGTTTGTTAAACCCTAACCCATCTTATCTATTAACCAGTGGAAGTGATTTTTTAGCTCTATAAATTAAATTTAAAATACTTATAAATCTCCATTTTAATTTTTTATTTTTTTTTGTAGAAAACTTATATTAATAATCATCGTAACAATAATTCATATATATAGCCATAACCTAATGATCCATATAATAAAAAAACGGTATATAATTTATAAAATGCTTAGAGTTTGAGAATTGAAGTTATTTTTGGTATCTTTCTAATACCACTTTATATAAAATAGAATTATAAACATGTTTTCCCGACTAATATGTATTTCCATATAATAACAATTAGGTTTCAACTGTACCTATGTACTAAGAAAGTGAAACAATATGTGTGTTCTTATTTTCCTTATTATTGTATATTAATAAAATAAACTAAAATACAGTAGGCTCACAAATTACGTAAATTAAATATGCGTGTTGATAAAATAATTACTGCATGACGCAAGGTACGCAAGACTTACTCCAGCTATATATTCAGTTATCGATAACAAATACTTACATCATTCAAGTATTAAAAACATAACAACATTAGTAATTCAGTAATAATGATTGCATTGTAAACAACGATGGCAGCTTATTGTCATCTCAAACTTACTTGATAACACCGATGCCCTTTTGGCCAGCAGCAGCTACATCGATGTTGTCAACACCTGCTCCAGCTCGACCTACAACTTTAAGCTTAGATCCAGCTTCCAATACCTCCTTAGTTACTTGTGTTGCAGAGCGTACTACTAAAGCTTCATGATTCTATTAAATAAAAAATAATAATAATATACCAACACTGTATATAATACGAATTTATGCTACGAATCTCATTTGGAATACTTACAGGGATTTCTTTTAAAAGATCCTCTTTGCTTATCTTTGCTATTGTGGTCACGTTAATATTGTGAGATTTAAGTATCTCGGCACAATTTGCACCGACTCCGTCTACCACTAGAACTGATTTTATGCCTAGACCCATCTTTTTAAAATCTATAAAATACAAAACCATTTAGCACCTAATAGTTAATATGTAGAACACTACATATTATGACACTTTTGAAGTTCAAAATATTATGTTTTGTTTACTAAGGTATAAGTTAGGTATATGAGTCTCTGCTTGTCACTAAGCCGGTTTGTATGTGCTTAACCGAAATTTCCAGCAATAGGCTTGTTTTAATTAACATTCATCTATAAATTAGATTTTTCCAAATGTTTTTATACTTATGTAAACGGTAAAGAGAACATATTCTAAACTTGTCTTAACAAAACATCATTTGAAAAAGTTAATCTTTTATCATTAGCACACAAGTAGAAGGAAAAAGTTATTCAAGTCGAGGGTAATTTATTAGACAACATTATTAATTTTCTATTAAGGACATACTTTGATATATTCTAATAATAAATTAAACGAACATGTCATAACTTGAGAATGAAATAATAACTGCTGTGTTGTAAGAAATATTGTTGTTGTACTTACAATATGAGATAGCGTTGAAGTGTGTATAACGTGGCGTGGTACGCTAACGACTGGCTAGTGGCTACTTGATAGTGACTATACAAGTCTGACGATGTAATGGGACGATTCAGATGTATAACCGAACGGAGTCGTCAGCGCACATAAATTGTATTGGTAAAGTGTGCAATAAAATATTGGTTCGTGTAAACTTATAGATATAGAGCGATAAATTACGTTATATTCGACTGATAATACTTGGTCGGCAATTTTGTTTATCATTCTTTTAAATATCTGTCAATTTTCCTTAATACTTTGCTAGATACAAACTATTTTTATAATATTACATTTGTAATGCTTACTAATAATAATACCATGTTTTACAGTCTATCGAAGCATTTTTGTGATATGACTGCATAACTAATATAATTTTATATCTACTAGATAACATTAATGAAGTTATTAAGGAAGAAGAGAGGCAAATTGTTAATTTATTCTTTTCTAACTTTGATTGCTTCCAGCTAAAAAAAATATTTATAGTTTTAATCTATAGTACCTACAGAATTACAGAATTGAATTAATTGAGAAGCTGATGTTGCGTAGAGATATGGTTTATAAAATCAAAATTTTATGATCACATAAGATAAAATTTTGATCACAGTAATGCTCCGTTCCGTTATAGCCCCTTGTCTCGTCTATTTCGTCTTATGTAAAGATAAGAGCGTTATAAGGACACAAATAATCAATGTTTAATGAACTTCGGTATGTCTCCGTAAAAGAAAAAATAGAAATTCAAATCTTGATCCAGCGGTTGATGTAGAATTCACTGCTTTCCCCTCAGCGCTTTTTATTTTACGTTACGTTGGTGTTGCATAAGATATAGCTTTAGGCGATTATTTTTTATTTCTAATTTCATAAAGGTCACACTATTTCCTTAATAACAAAAAAATAAAAAATCAAAAATTATATGTTTTACTTATATTTATAATTTTATTTAAAATTTATAATCTAGGTTCAGAATTAGGTAATAATGATAATGACTAAAACGGAATTAGTGTAGGTGTGTACAAAAACATATATGGCAAATATATGTTTATGTACATACCTGTTGTTTGCTCAATATTTTTTGTTTCATATATTACTGGCGGATATATAAGCAAATAAATAATATTGTCTGCCAATCCACAGCATGATTGTTATCCAGAAAGTTTTGTTCTGCTGTAAGAAGCGCTATTTACTAATAGTTATTTCATTCTTATAACATTTACAAATCAACTTCTTTTTATATTTTTTATCAACTTAGCCTAGAACCTATTTTAAGTTAACCAATCAATATATCGTATCTGCCGATTTCAAAAGAGTATTAATAATTAATTTATGGTAAACGGTGAACCGTTTTCCCTAAGATATACCTATATTACAGAATAAATACGATATGCGAGGCCATTGGCATAGTGGCATAGTTGGTGGGCATTTACACGCGACGATAGTAGATATTCACACCAGTAGGAATGTCTTCATCGAGTTAAACGACGCCTCGTTGAGTTGACTAACTTTTGACATAATGTGTCTGAAATGGACTAACAGTGAAGAACATAATTAAGTTTTCCTTCCCTGGTGAAGACAAGGCATGATAAAGGACGTGCATAAAAAAATAGTACAATAAAGGTTTTAAATGTATAATGCCATATATAAATTGGGAACTTATCTTGTTTATTTATTGTCAACTATCTAGTAGACTTCATTGGAATCAGTAGAAATAAAATGGATACAAAAGTTATCTTATTATTTAGTTTATTATCACACTTACAAAAGATACAAAACATATCACGATGGCACTAACTATCAGTGCTTCAGCAGACGTTTCCAGTTATATTGATGAATGTCGACGGAACGATTCATTAACAACTTTCTTACTTAAGCCCTATAACATGTTGACCGCTTATATATAATAAATAAAACGTATGAGTATATCATAAAGTTAACATTAGTTAATGATACACGAAACAAATTACAATACATAATCATTATTTTCATCGTAGATCTTTCTTATATACAAAAGGTTATAAAAAATATACATACCATAGTACAACTTTTCATTTATATTTTCATTACGTTTTTAAGCAAAATTATAAATTATGAACTTCGAAAAAAAATTGAAATATTTAATGAGTAATATAATGTTGGAGTTTTCACACACTTTTGTGTAGTAAATGTAATTGTGTCATAATGTCAGTCACAGGCTAGTCCGAATCAGCAACAATATTCGTGTGCAATTATAATTTTTTTTAATGTGGGAAAATCAAGACTTAACAAAATCCCTATTCTTATGGATATCTACTTTGGCGATTAGGATATGTCCACCACGAATGGATTCCGACAGTTACTAATTTGGCTTGCAAGAAGACAGAAATTCACAAGAATTTGTGAGTTATCTCTGAAAATTGAACCCTGAATAAACTTATTAGTAAAATTTACTACTAATATGTACACAACGTAAATATTTTATGGTTGTAGCAAGAAAGCTCTTAATTAGATGGTTAAGTATTGATAAGATTTAAAAATTACAAACTTTTAGCCTAATTACATATAAGGATAAAACTATTACTGATAGAAATGAGAAATAAGAGTAATCTCTAGGCAGTTTGGAAAGTAATTTGACTAAGGACAGGCGCACTTACATTTCACCGAGGAACAATAAACAAAACAAAAATGGTATTTTTTTGTTCAAAGCTGTTACTCGAGGACAATTTATGGATTCGTCAGTGTCGCCGTCATAAAATAACTGTTACTGGAGATAAGTTTATTTGGGGAAGTAGGCGCCTCGCGCAGGGCGTGCGGGACGGGCGCCGATGCCGGCGGCGCGCCTCCGAGCGATGAGGGCATCGAGACCGCGCAGGGGTGGCGCGGCAGTGCTCTCCACCGGTTGTGCCTCAGTTTCCGCCTCAGCATCGCTCTTCTCTGCGCTAGTATCTTCTTCTACCGATTCTGTTGGCTTCTTTGGTGCCTCAGTTGTGACCTATTAACAAAAAATAAAAATATTTTAACTTTAAATTATTTTAACTGGCCTAAATAGAAGCAAAATATACAACACAAAATTAAATATGTTGTATATAATATGATAATATCAATAGAAGATGTATCAAAAATATAATAATACCTCAGTAGCCGGCAGTCTTTTCTTCAATAAAGGGTTAGGGCGACGGGATGGCGGTGTGACGGCCACGCGCGGTTTGGGCGACGGAGACACTTGAAGTCGATTACGAAGCTTAAGCACGCCACGAGGTTGTTCAGGTGCAGGCGTGGGAGAAGAGCCCTATACAAACAATCATATTAATAGTATTTTTCTGCTGCTAAGAATAAAATATATTTAAATTACACGCTTTTAAAAAAAGTATAATGTTATATAATTGTATAAAAATCATTAGAAAAAGAAAATATTATGCAAAATAACAAGTATAATATATATATATATATTTTAATTAACTTTGAAATATACGACCAGAATATTAAAGTAAATATTTCAACATTCTTTAATACTAGTTGATCGTGTCATTTTATTTTACATAATAATGACTTTAAAAGTAGGTAACCTTGATTTACTTTCAAGAATCGACGGTAGAGCTTGTATTGTATACATATTGAAAATATTTTATACTACTAAATATTGCAGGATCTAATATCATTGTTAGTAAAAAACTACAAAATATCCACCCATTTACCTAGGAAATATAAATATGTATGTAGATGCTTATTAACCTAATTAAATAAATAATTACATTAATTGATTTTACTTCTATATAACATAAAATAAAAGTCATGCCTCATTTTCTGCTTCAGTCGCAGGAACTTCGGGGGCTGAAGTCTCTGCTGGTGCTTCCGAAGCTGCTTCCGTAGGGGCAACACTTGCTAATCCAGGTCTCAGACGAGGACTTGGCCTAATATTAAGTCTGGGTCCGGGTCGCAATGAAACTGGTCTGACACCCCCAGGTTTACGTCTAATACGAAAAAAATCATCTTTATTTTAAGCACATAAATTGTACCTAAAAATATTGTTTAAGTAAATTATTTCTTTTTAAAGTTTATATGTTCCTAATGTGTGTAAATATTTTTTTATATCATAATTACCCAATACTTCTAGAAGGAATTGGCGTAGTTTCTACAACTTCTCCTGACGCTACACTTTGACTAGCAACAGAGGCAGGCGTGTCGGTGACTTCACCAGATGACGGCACCGCAGAACTCGATGTTGGAAGTTTCCTTAATCCAGGGCGCAGACGTGCTCTAAGTATTCAATACATTATTTTATATTTTAAGCATACCTATGTATTTTGAATCTGTATTTGAATTGTCCATTTAAAATAAGTGATTGTGCTACAGATATTAGTTTCATAAATGCTACTCATAAGTTTATTTTACTATAAGTATTGATACAAGTATTCATTCCATATTAACCTTGGGGCCGCTGCTTCACTGGGAGCACTGCTTACGGCATCCGATGCAGGAGCCGCTGTGGAGCTGGGACGTGTGCGTCCGGAAAATAAACCACGACGCCCAAACGCCTGCTGACAAAATAAAGCAATATTTACACTTTCCATTCTCAATATACATATTTCATACTTGAAATAGCAAAAGAACAATGGATTAATTACGACAGAAGGTCGCTTATCTGAAATAGTGATTATATGACAATGTCGTACTGATAAAAATATAAATGTAATTTTAGGATGTCATTGACGTGGATAAATAAAAAATAAATTCAGCAGCTCATCTTTATAATGAACTAATTGAAGACGAAAAGTCCTTATACACTTTCGACATTCGTTCATATTTTATGAATATATTCTTTGCTTTAACCTTCAAAAATTCAATCACTTCAAGTTATTTGATATTTTTCTTTGTAAAAAAATTCAGCGACACATGGATCCTAATTAACTTGTAAACAAAAACGAATTGGCTTGATTTATGATTGGATAATTGAAACTTCACGTACGTTCAATGTGAAGACTGGATAAGACAACAACTTTTTGAGCTTGAATAAACAAGGTACCTGCGGAAACCTGCGCAGAAGACGTTTACGCAATTGCGCAGACGGCGCTAGATCAGTATTACCGTCCTATGTTTTACCCCATAAACATTATCACACATTTAAACATTTAATATGAGCAGTGTAAGCTTCATTTTTGTTTACTTTCATATTATTCAATATGTAAAAATATAGCAATTTTCAAGTGTTAAAAGTTAAATTAAAAATGTCAAGTAAATTATTTAAATCAACCTTAGGGCAACAAAAAATGTGTGGTGTCACAGGCCTCTAACATATGTTTGTCAAAGAGCTAGCGGGATTATAGCGCGTTTTGGGCCCCCGCCCATCCATATAAAAATACACCGTCTGCGCAAGTAACCACGCGTACCTTTAGTAATCCATAAAGCTCTTGTCGGGCTATACCAACATCAAGAAAAAAATTGGCTACTGGAGCCAATAGAAAAAGAAAAAGAAAGGACTTGCTACCCTCTATTATTGAATTGAAAAATTTATTAAAATAACAATTAAATCAACCTGTTACTTTAGCAATTTACGATGCTCTTCTTAACTGTGCTCTATAAAGTATTGTAAAATCTAAAATGTATGTATTTATTATTACTGAAATTACTATGTTTATTTTTTTATGTTTTATACGTAACAGAAGATGCACATATAATGTGAATATGATGTATTTTGTAAATTTGTTTTAATTAAAATATAGTTGCGTGTTAGTTGGCGACAGTATAACCAGAGCTATTAAATACCTCGTTAAAAGGAAGTTTATAAACAGTAATAATATTCGCATTGCAGGCGTTCGCTGAAGCATGTCGCTTTACATTATTATATCAAAGTGATCAATCAGACCGAAAAAAAAAGTAAGTGCAAACCTTTGGTTGTGCCGGTTTCTCTACGGGGGCGGAAGAGCTAGAAGATTCTACAGCAGCAGCTGCCGTTGTCTTTCTGATTCCATTAGGCTTACCAAACCGACCTGTCAATAAACCATAAAACAGCTCACATACTATATTCAGTTACACACTATATGTATTCAGCATTACACAAATACTAAAATTTAGTGAATATTACATTAGCAACTCTTTGTGTGTAGGTAGATCATATAAGAGTATAAAAACTATTTCAATTCAACATCATTAAAAAATATTACAAAAATTGAACACTTTTTAATAGTAGTATACCTACTATAATTTCAATTATTATGATAAATATCATAACATTTTAATCCATAGAATTAAAATAACGACAATCAAACTTTTTCGTAATGATAAATTCGCATAACTCGCAAGGCGGCAGAAAAATCAATATCGCTAAGGCTTTTTTATTTATTTCATTATATGAAAAAAAAATCTTATGTAAAGAAGATACAATGTTATAACTATTAACATATATTTCTAAAAGTATACCTCGAGCTCTCGTAGAGGATTCTTGGGGTGCTTCTGTGACAGCACTAGTAGAGGCAGGTACACGGGCCCTGGATCCGGGGCGACCCTTAAATCTAGAAGGTCGAGTTGGTGCAGCAGTAGTCGTTGTCGGCGGTGGAGTCGTCGTAGTAGTTGTTGTAGTCGTAGTGGTGCTGGTGGTCGTGGTGGTAGTAGTGGGTGTCGTTTCCTCTTCGGTCGTACTAACCAGTTCCGTCGTCCATGCATCTTCATCTACAGTAGTCGATCCGTCGAAGCTCATCAAGTCCCCAGCAGGACTAATTTCATTATTTAGATTTTCACCGGCTAGATAAGCGTATAAGTCTAAAGCAACTTTCTCCATTGCTGTCATCGTTGTATACTCAGTAGTATCTTGTTCGTAAGGAGTTGTTTGTTTGTAGTCTGATGGCAATTTGGAATCATCTTGTATTTCTTGGAACCTAATTCCACTTGCTAAACTATGTCCTTCTCTTTGACTCTCTTTAGCATGAGATGGTTCATTAGCAGGCAAAGAATTGTCTGTATTTTCTGTAGTAGTTTTACTTTCTGATGAATATCTTGTAGGAGGTTCTTTATATTGTGCTGGAATATCTCCAGAGTGTGTTTTGAAACTGTCAAGATCTACTAATTCGGAACTTGGGCGCCTGCAATAATTAAGGAAACACAATATAATAGAATAAATCCTAAAAGAATTAAGTGTTAACTTGTAAAAGAAATAATGGATTGAAATGTTAAAATTGTACTATAGTTATATTTTTAGTATAAAAGATATTTAACAAACCATCACCTAGAAGAAAATACGTATGAACTAGTAGTTTATAAGGAACATTTTTAGTCAAGCTTCTATTTTTATAATATTCATGCCATAGGTATATGTCGGTACATTAACTGTATAGACCAGAGGTGCGCACCCTTTTTAGCAACGATCCTTTCCAAGCTATGATTTTTTTTGGCGGGCTAGAATCACGTTTCTTAATAGTATTTAAACTGTATTTATATTATATTATCAGATTACAAAATACAAAAAGTGGCACAAATAATATCTGTATCAGTAATACAAATAAACGCTTGCAGGCAGCATGCGGCTTGGAGGCCTCGGGTTGCTCACCCCTAGTATAAACGATGGTAAAAGAAAGAAAATGACTGTAAGAAAGGAAGTACTACACATAATTATGACTATACCTGATATGAGCACGTGTTCTACTTCTAGTTTGACCTATTGATTCATCTGCAACATTGTCAACCTGAGAGCGACCACGTTGTCTTATTGTTTCTGAAGATACTTCAGGAACGTATGTTGTAGAGCTTGAAGCAACCAAATTACGACCGCGAGGGGGAAATCGTGTGCTCGATGGAAGCCTGATGAGAAAATTTATTGTATTGTACGTACACATCTTACCAGGATGCTCGCTTCACAGTGCAGTGATTCCTCAAGAGCTCGTGCGACACAAAGCGATTGATGATGTGTTAATAAGTCTTGAATGAAATGTGTGTTATCTACTTGCTTCAACTACAAATTAAATTACTTGCTAATACTACTATAACTACTGCACCACTAAGCTCTACTTTATATGACATTACATATTATGTAACGTTTTTAAGACTTAAGTACACTTACCGCTCCTCACGAGATTCTTCTTCAACTACTGGTGGAGCCGGTATTCTTCCTCGCGCCCTGGATCTACTTGGTGAGTAAACCTCATTATGAACTTCTGGAGCTGGAGATGTAGTTGTACTAGACCTTTCAATTGTGCTGTATTTACTTTTAGGTTTTATTTCTTTTCCTATTTGATTTTCACTCTCAATTTTTTGCGGTCCATCATGAGAATTTAAGACGGGGGCTTCGGTACTCGGAGAAGCATTTTCTTTATTTTCTTTTTTACTTCCTTCATCTTCATCGTAGTAATAGTAGATGTACTCATATTCATAATCTTGACCATTAGGACCTTTCTTTACTTGAATTCTTGAATGTTTTTGTTCTGAACCAGCCGTTTCCAACTTAATATTCGACGACAGGAGCCCACTGTTAATATCATCTATGGTATCGAAATTAATAGGAATATAATCGTAGGTTTGTGATGTGGTCGGTGCCGAGGTAGTTAATACAGGTTTCTGAGTAGTTGTTCGATCGTTATCAATTAGCCTTCCTGATTCCGACATAGTTTCTAAAGCAACAGAAAGTTTTGGATTAATATCTATAGCTTTAGCATTTTCCTTTATTTTAATTTCTTCTAATTTAGAAACAGGGATATCAACTTCAACAGAATCAGTAACTTTAGTCTTTGGAATCTTTTTTAATATTGCTTTTTTATCCTCCTCTATGGAAATAATACCTTCAGAAGGGTGCTTTATTTTTCCACTGTGTAATTTTTTAAATATTTTTTCGCCATCATCTGGTTTAGTTAGTCGATGATTGGGATGTTTTTCAGGAATTTTGTGCGAGGTCTCAAAGTTTCTTAAAGGTGTTTGTTGTCCTGAGCTTACTAATACATATTCTTCTCCTGGACGCGGCTCTGTTATTATGTCTACGTCACCGTAAGTAACTTGGAAAGCAAAAAGCAGGAAACATCTGTAATAAAAGTAAATCAAAACATATTAAATGTGCAATGTAAAAGAAAACTTAAAATAACTTTAACTTAAAATTTATTAGATAAAATGGCGATGAAAAGTGAGGAAATGTCTACAATTTTCTAATTAATAATTATCTATGATTCCTCGAGATCAACGACAACGAAATACAAAATTTGTTTTATACTCGTGAGAAATTTGTACGAATCGGAGCGTGGGTGAGTATTACGCATTTTTATTCGACATTAGATCGATGAAGTAACGCATTGTAAACACTTTCGCCACTTATTCGCTCACACGCCGCTCACTATTCTTTACTTCTACATATTCATTTAGAATATATGTATCTTTATAATCCATAGAATTTTTATCATATAATAGGTACCTACCTAATCAAATCTATTGTTAGATTTCCCTTACAACAAATTTGTCGATGGAGCATTAGAAAGTATTTTAGTTATATCGTCCACAAACAATGTTAATGTTTGTTTATGAAATAAACAAATATTTTTTGCCTTGTTAGTCAACCATCTTTAAAAAAACATTATGTAACTATTAAATAAATCGTTGTAATCATGGATCATGGACCGTTTTGACATATAATAAAGCTATGAGAGAAATTGATAGAGTGTAGTGCGTTAACAGACAAGAATTTCTTTTTATTGAAATTATTCAAATTTATATCTATCAAATTTTAATTGAAATTATTCAAATTCAACACAACTCAACAACAAGGACGAAAGGAACAAACTAACAGCAGTCTAGGGATAACAATTTCTTTTTTCATATTTATTAAATGGTGAGGAAATGGCTACAATTTTCTATTTAATAGTCATAGATCAACGAAGTCTACAAACAATCAATGATGGCAGTTATAATATTATACATTGTAGTAATAATATACTAATGTTATTTTATTTTATTTAAGCATAAAAATAGTAAGTGAATACAATTACTTTTGTTACTATAATAAATGTTACAATTTTATTTTCGAGTGCAGCGAGACCGGTATACAATAACCAGTTCAATTTCACTAGTCGTAAGGTCGCAAGCGCAAGGCTAGGTGAGCGTACCTAATAAAACTATACTATGGACCACCTTAAGAAGACCTGCTTAGTTCCTATATCAATCTTTAACTATAAGCGACATAAATTTGCTTATATGGGCGCTAAACGTTCAAGTTGAACTTGTCACAATCCATAACGGTGATTTATCGGTACAACCAATCAAGGAACAGGGGACTCTTAGTGATTATATAGATAGTGGAAGGTAATTTATGTTCGTTAAAATTTATTTATCTGCTTTTAATATCATTAAAATATATGAACTATGTGAACAATTATTTAACTTTAAAGTATTTTTTTATTACAATATTATGTCAACAATTATGAATCTGGGTTTTGATCTTTACAACAAAATAATCAGATGAATTTCATTCACGATCTTATTAATATTTGTTTTTGGGTGTCGTAATTCCAGGTATTTGTAAAAATTTAGAGAACCAAATATATAGGTACACCGTTGTGAAGATACTGACTGTGTATGTTAGCTCTAAATTTTTATCTAAGGAATTTTATATGTAAATAAAAAAAATATGTCAGAATAAGCATAGTATCATAGTATTGCGTTCCCAGCATATACCTAGTGAAACTAAATCTAAGTATATGTTAATATAATTAAATTAAATAAATTACATCTTCAAAATTAAAATTTTACTACCTTCACCTATAGGGTGTTATCACCATTTATAGACATAACGATATAGCAAAAGCTTATAGTTACGAAATAACAAAGATGGAGTGACCTTTAACCGACTAGTACTTATAAATATATGTAAATTCGGCATTTAATTTTATGACAAAATCTAAGAACAAGTATGATATATCAAAGGTATATAACGTGTGTGGATGAAAACTGCAATTGTTACTCGTGGGAACTTAGTTGTATCTGTTAGGGAAGCTTAGTTGGTCAAGGACTTCACGCATTTCCCACACAAGTACAAGAAGATAATTCTTCTAGTACCTCGATATATGTTAACTATTTAATAACTATACATAATACGACTAAAAGTATGAAAAATATATCTAATCGCATGGAATGTGGAAAGAATATTAAGTTATTTTCATTTCTAGTGTAATTTCTTTATATGATAATATATTTAATTCCTTAATAAATTGTTGGATTTACCTACTCCAATAACTACACATGGACCTGAAATGTAGTATTTTTAGGCCATTTTGATTTATTTGACTAAAATATAGTCTGTAGCAGTTCGCTGTATCGCTTACTCCTTAACAGTGCCTTTTTTCATTTTCATTAATAGTTTTAATGGCAACAATGAGCTATAAATTAGGTAAATACCTCATTCAATTACTCTAGGGTGTATAAAACCTTGTGGGCCTGCCTAGAAGACAATCTATGAACAAATGGTTTAATCTATTTCGTCACAATTGGTAAGTTTGTTGTATTTGTAACTTTATTTGTCAAGTCAGCCAAACACAAGCGTAATAAACTATATACCTACATTAGGAACGCCTTAATGAATTGCGTCATAATGTACTTAAAAAGGCACCCATTAATTGTGCAACTTGTGCAACAGAACTTAGATGACTCGATATTTATAAGATTGCATGCATTAAAAGTGCTAAGTTTACCATTGGAGTTGTGTATTAACTTTGATAACAACGTCATTGTTGACAACGTATTGTCGAATATAATCCGCAGTTTAATGGACGGGGACAGATTTCTTCACTTTTACGCTGTTTGTAAACTAATTCTAACCCGTAATACCAAACTTAGCGTTTACAGCGAATTACTCTTGTCAATTATGATTAATAAGAGAAGACAAAGAGAAAATAAATATCCGAATAAACGCAGCTGATAATTCTACTTAACTTAATAAATAAAACTAATATAGTACTGACATAAATAAGAGAACAACATTAATATAGTGTTAAAGTTTATGCATCTTCGGTAAAACCGTTCTTTGTTACCTTTTGCGTCGATTTCACTTCTTATAATATATATTACAGTAGTACTTAAGAGTCATCATACTTCGTCTCCGCTTCGATCGTGCTACATCCGTGATGCGACTGCAGATGACTTACGAAAAATATTTATCTCTCAGTTACATAACGCACACAGATGTATCATACAAAACTTGAACGTTCTCGCCGAAATGCGAGAATTTTGCTAAAGCACACACCATGTACGTCTTATATCTGTCTCAAGAAAGGCTGTCTTAAACGTACAAAATTAGAAATTACTTTGTTCGATAGTAAATAAATTATTTTGTTGTTCAAAGAAGGTTAATATCTAATTTATATAAATATAATATTTTAAATTATTAAAATCATATTACGCACAAGGCGGACAGTCACCAGACAAACAATGAAGATGGTTCAACAGAGTTAAGAGAATTCCTTATAAGAGCGTAATACCTACAGCTCTAAACAATTTTATTATGGTTGACGACAAAACTTGAATATCATGAGTCACAGAAACATACCCGGATTTGTGTATATATAATCTATCCGGATGTCTTACATAAGAAACTCAAGTTAAAAGTAGTGGATAATAGTGAGGACATAGTTTCGAATTTAATTTAACTATTAAATAAATTATACATTAAAAACATAACGCCTGTCGTGGCGTAGAGGTACAAGCGTGGGACTGTAAACGCGACAGGTTGTGGGTTCGATTCCCACTCCAGGAAATGGAATTTTTCATTTCCTGGAGTAACAAGGCAAAGCGCGGCGTTGAGTTCCGCCCCTCACGCAATGCCTCAATTCGGTGGAAAGCAAGCAACGGAGTGTCTTAACACTAGGTTCCTTCTGCCTACACTGCTATATGCGGGATACAGCATGTGTGTATGTACATTAAAAATAAAGGGAAATTTAACTATTATGCAGTAAACATATATGTATATATGTATGAAAAATAATTTAAAATCGATTATTATAACACTTTTATGGTAGAAGCTACTTATAGTAAGAATAAAAAATATTTCCTGTTTTGCACGAGTAGTCACGTAGACTATGCGGAAGTGCATTTCCGCTGTGTCAGCTATTAAGTATCTGGATGGATAACCGAAATATTCAAAAAATAATTTGTAAAATATTTTTAGAAAACTTATAAAAAATTTTACGTATCGGCACTCAAACCCGTGAAACAATGTGATCACGTATGCTTTAGTGGTCAGAGCGTTTGGACTGTTTCCAAGAGGCGTTCCGAGTCAATTTTTGTACGTCTTTTAAAAATATTTTTCTTATACTAAATGTGTGAATTTCGTTTTATTCTTCTTCATGCTATAACCTTTACGCCAATTTCTGCCAAGTTCATTTTGTTCTCATCAAGTATGTGTCTATAAAACTTGGAAATTTTGGAAACAACTAAATCCTATAACAAGCAGTCGTTTATTATTTTTCTATAAGAAAGATCGATAAACCGATCTATAAAAGACACTGTACGAGTGTTTATGTAATTAGAATTGCCTTAAAATATCCAAATGTTGTAAAGCAGTGTTAGTGGAAGATATATTTCTTGAATGATATAATTTATAATGTACAAATACGTAAGTAAGTTATATTATTCTTACAATTATTTCTACAGCTAACTTTGTTAACTTTGCTTAAATAAACGGAAATCTTATTTCTTTCAAATCGTATTTCTTTTTCAATTTATTAAAATTCCAAGTTAATTTATGTTTAATTACATTATGTAGAGATATTATCATAATCACAAAAGGGCAGAATTACTATGACGCACAATTTTAATACTTAATATGTCCTGTTTATTTTCAACTAAATACTTTCGAATAGTATTTACTACTCAAGGAAATATAACATAACCAAAAGGGTATATCAAAACCTACATACGAGACAAGCATATTTCAGCGTATAGTGTGCATTAGGCGCATTGTCAAAGTCGTTCCGTTCATAAAGAAAGAATGTTTCAACGAGCGCTAACGATATGACTTTGACTTCCTGCATCATCTGTTCACGTGATCACTGGCACGGAGCCGGGTTGCAATGGCGCAGGCGCAAGCGACAGTAAATGTAGATATTATAAATCTGTATCTTGAGACAAGGTCTGTCATACCTCGCACTCCGAGGTCGCCGGTGAACGTACGGGGGCAAATATGTAAGCGTGGCCAATTGCTTGATTGTTTTGTCTCTTTCAGGCATATATGCGTGTGAAACGAATAGATGAATGGAGATAGTAGTTTCTTGAGAAATTGCATTTGATTATAACATTGAGCCCAAATTGTGACAGATATTGCGTTCATAAATTTTATTTTTTTATGGTATAATATATGTATATACATATATATCACCTGAACAAGTACCTAGTACATTTACTTATGTGACTTTGATTAAATAAGCTTAACATAGACAATAACTCTTTGACTATTATATTTTAAAATCAATGTATTACATCACGTCGAAATTTACACAAAAACTGTCGGCCAGACAAATCAATACTACATTGATGGTTAATCATACCTTACGGTATCACAGTTCATCAACCCTGTCCGACGGAACAGTAGTCACGTAGTAATTAACACGTGAGCGTGCCGTGCTTGCTAATTTGGATTATAATAATTAATTATTAAATCTGAGATCAATTTCTAGTAATAATATCATAAAAAAATAATTAAAAATCATGGAAACAAGACACAGAAATTAGAATTAATAATTATCTAAACCATTTATACAAATACTCAGATGCGATTTGAAGTTTGATTATATAATAATCATTGGGGTATAAAAATGTATACATATACCTACATGTTTGTAGCAGAAAAAATATTGAATACTTTATTTATAGGCAAAACACGCTTAAACCATCTCTGGAATGTCTGCGAGGCTAACGAAGAGCAGTCTTAAGTTGGCAACCTTGCCCCAACAGAATTTGCATAGTAGTTATTTGAACTATGTATGTATGTATGTATGTATGTACAACACAGATATAATATATATTTTATTGCAAAGTATAAGATTATCAAGTATAATACCAGCTAAATTGTAATTTTATATATTCACATCTCTTATAAAATATGGAATAGTACTTGTTAACTATTCGAAGTAGTTAGTATATTTGATATAGTAAAAAATAAAAGCTTTTTAAAATCATTTTGAAGACACGACTGAAATCTTTAAATTATAATAGAGACTGACGCATTGCTTCGCTCCACCGCCATATGTGCGCACAGAATTTCAAAGCTCTCTCACAATAAGTACGCACAGCATGCACTAGAATTTAATGTTGACATAAAAATATTGCTTAGAGACTTCGGTAGAATATTTAAGTATATACTTATATGTGTAGGTATTTTACATACGAACACTACTATGGAGCAAAACATATAGTATACTGTTCTAGAATGAAATATTAATTGCTGTGAGTATTTATAAACAAGTAAATTTTAATTAAATATGAAAATAAAAAAATACTCATTTATTGTAAATAGATTCAGTAAAACGTGTAAAGTAAAGTATATAGACATTAGATAAGCAATTCCATAAGAGAGTATAAAAATGTACTAATCAAATGTTTAAAATATTTCTTTAATAATAAAATTAAAAGATAATAATATAAGAGTAACAAAAAGCAAAAAGGACTAAAATTCTATTTAAAATGAATCATTCTTCGGTTTTTCCTATATCCTGTATACTTAAATAGGACTAAGTAATATACATAGGCACTTCAAGGTTCATTTTGTTGCCAAATTCTTACGCTTCTCCAAGCAGAAATTCAACTTTTACCACAATGCCAACATAAAACATGTTTCGTAAACAGGAACTTTTCATGCGTAAGCGCCGCAACAATATGCCACACCCTTATAGAATTTCATCGAATCTGAATAACTAATTTTAGAAAGAATATTTCAAAAATACATTAATGTGTCGGTTAAAGAGGAAAATTAAACAGAAAATGTATTCAATATTTAATTTACCAATTTAAAATACTGAGTTGGAATCTTCGGTTACAAAATACTTGCGTAATAACAATCGCAGAACGTGGACGTAGAAAGAATCAAGGTTAAAAAACTATTCCATTCACGCGTAGCAAAGCTTTCGATTTTAATTAATGACTCTGCAGAGTTAATATATTTTAAAAACTAAGAAACCTATCACGAAACGTATAAAACGATACGCTCATCCGTTATCTCACTGCACATTCCTCAAAAGGTCATCGGCTTAAAAGTGAAACTGATAGATGCCGAAAGCGACGCTTATAAAACGTGAAGATTAGCTCATAAAAAATCTGGAAATGAACCCGGACCTATTTATACAGCTGACGCAATTTTTATTTCAATGTCACTCAAAAATAAACCATACATAACTCATTTTTCACAATATGTTGTCGTTTTAGTGGAATTGTAGAGTCATAGTATGAAATACAAAACATCAAAATATATTTTGACACTGAAATGATATCATAATAGGTATCGAAGTTTAACGTAAGCGAATATAGAAAACATAAAAAAAAAAAATTTGGAGTTTTTAATGATTGTGGTTTTCCAATAGGTCCGTTATTCGTTATATCAAAATAATTTACATTATACACATATATCAAGTGACCTTAAGAAATGCCAAATATATAATATTATTGGTGTTATGAGCTTGCGGAAGGTCATTCTGGTTGAAAAATATTATTAATTAAATAGTTACTAGTTTTTCTTTATTTGTCACACAAATTGCCGTCTTATTTAGACTTATAGGAAAGATGACGTCAATCGAGATAATTATTAAACAAAAAAATCATTTGTAAGTTTTATGTTAAATAAAAAGAAAGCGACTATAAGGAAATATGTATCAGTTTTCTATATTGGCCATTGTATGTTCCTTAAAATAAGGTAGCAATGCATTATTGATAGCGGTCCTCCTCCAATGATGTTGTTCAACTTGTAGTTCTCGTTTCCGTTTCACACATTTCGTTTATAATATACTTATAAACCGAACTAGGAAATGAACGATTTTCCTTGGAGTTAATTATAAACAGTGCTCTGAAGGTAGAACATGCATTCTCCATTCATAATAGGTAATATTGATTATTGCAACTGTAACGTTTTTGCTTTATCTAGTATCATGTTATTAAAAGTATATATAAAGAAAAATCCTTCAATAATTTACCGCTACAAGCCTGACCGCACTGAAAGTATTAAGTTGCGAAAATGTTACTTGCGAGTCAGTAAACATTATAGTATTCAAACAGGTTCGATGAGACTAGTTGTGGCGCATTGGTGAATAGGTCATAATAATCAAACTGCGGTGTAGTGTGGGGGTCGTCAAGAAATTTCGCAACTACCAAAAGCCGCGCATGGATTTGCGGGTGTCGATGGGTCGTGACCTGTGGTGCTGTCGCCGCCACCCGTCGCCCTTGACATATCGCCGCATGAGAAGTAGAAAGTACAAAAAAAATCAATCGTTCGAATTAGCAATACTGGACATAAAAATTTCTCTCCATGATTGCAAAGAAATAAAAAATGAATATTTCTTATTTATTTATATTACTATACAGATTTTATTAAGTTGTTGCATAATTTCATTTTATGAAAGAATATTATAGAAGAACAATGGTATGTGATGACTTCATGTATGCAATAGGGAAAGTGGTAGTGGGCAGGAAGGCTAACTTTGCAAACGCTGCGCGTTTCTTTGACAGATGCACCTAAAGCCATATCTGAACATCCCGCCAACTATCATTGCTCGTAAACAAACGAATTTAGAAATTTATTTATTAAATCCTACGTATTGCAACACAATTATACGGAAAGTATGACTAATATAATGATAAAATTTTTTTTTTTCCTTAAATGGTCATAGAATTATATTTTACGATTACATAATTGACCGAATTAGGAACATCGACAAGAAACTTTAAATAGGTTGACTTATTAACACAACAAATACATATACACGTTCCTACAAATACGTGTTAAAAGCGAAAGTGAAGGTCAGATGAAGACGTGAAGATGCGAGAGTGGATGAGACCGGTCCGGGCCCGGTTCTCAAGTTTCTAAACGAAGCTTGTAACACTGCTGTGATCCGGGAAAACTCGCTACGTAGGATATCCGCAAGCGACACCACGCATGGCTGTATCTATAAGCTTTTAATTTAAATGAATAATGAAATTAAAATGTACTTCATTTGTCCATAATAAAACATTGTGGATAAGTAAAATTAAGAAACAACAGAAAGTAAGAGTTTCGAAAAGTGTTTAAAACATCCCTTTTTGTAAAGAGATAAAATTCACAAGCGTGAGAGCTTGAAAATCAACTTATTTTATTGTTTAATATATAGTAATTTTGTACAATAAAGCACAAATGATCAAATTTATTTGTTTGTATTTAAAAAGATACAAATCCTATTGCGTTACAAAATGTATTGAATCGACATAACTTTTTAATGTTGTTATGTTTGCGCTAACTTTGATTGTAAACGTGGTATAAATATCTATTGCAACTTTCTTTTCACCTTTGAGAGTTACGTACGCCCGAATCTGTATCACAGAGAAATTCCAATATGTACTAATTTGTATTCAAAAAGAGAAGTTTCGGAATCACGCATAGGCGGCAACAAAATGTTAAAAGTAAAGAGTTTTCTTTAACGGCGAAAGTGAAACAATAGAAATGACGACATGCTGGTAAGTGTTAAAAGCCTATTACTGTGTAATTGTTCTGGTAGTCACAACGATATAATTATGTGTATATTTCATATATTAATAATTATATAATGACTAATCCTTATTTTTATTATTATTTAATCAAGCGAATAACTTTATATGGCATATTATTATTTATCATTTATTACATTTATCATTTACTATTACCAAAATAAAATTAATGTAAAATAGCATGATTTTAATTAAGAAATTAAAAATTTGTGTTAGTTGCGTAATAGACGCATAGCTATGTTATTACTCACAGTCGCACATTTTAAAATTTTCAATAAAAATATCTTGAATGCCGTCTACGTACTCGTCTTTACGAGCTACTACAGTACTACTTTAGTTATCTCTTTAGATAACTAAAGTGGACTGTAGTATTTTTAATATCTATATAATTTTCTGACATAACCACGTCTACGTAATTTTATATTAGATTTTATGTGTCACGCTCTTTCTATTTATATAATTATTGTATAATTTATGATATAGAAAATCTAGTAATTTGATTTCAATGCGTGAGCTTTCTGGTAAGAAAGTTTAATACTGGTGGGGTCTTCGCTCTCCTCCCTGGGGAGGAGGGGTGATGGCTTCAGGCTCTTAGGCCTATGGCCATGGGAGTCTTCTCCGTCCATGAATATGGGCGGGTCTTCGGGTTGGCCCATAAAGCCTCTGTAGGGGTTCTGTCTACAATTTCGGTTCCAGTTTGGGAACCGAAGAAGGATGGTAGTCGAAAGGGGGAGGGGGGGAAAGAGCCATATGCCACCCGGGCGATCAGCCCAGCCGGGTGAGACCCACGATTCCTCGTGTGAGGCCCAGCTAGGCGATCAGCGACCAAGGTAGCAGCTCAGGGGATCAGAGGGGGGGTAGGAGGTCTCTAGGCAGGAGACGGCGGTGCTCTGGTGGACGCGCATGCCAGGGTGCGATGTTCTTGATATGGTTATGGTTTGATATATCTGCTCGCCGGAATAGGTTGACTGCAAGCCGTGTGATGAATTCCTCCAGACTCTCGATACGCAGGTCGCGGGAGATAGTCGCGTTCCTGACGTATCTATGAGCCTGGGTAATGCGCCGGAGGGCGATGTTCTGCACGACTTGCAGGGCGTTCCTCTGCCTTGCGGAGGCCAATGCGTACCAGGCCGGCGCTGCATATGTCAGATGGGGTCTGACGTATGTCTTGTACAGCGCCGCCTTGGTGCGCAGTGGTAGGGAGGATCTCCAAATAGGTCCCAAGTGGTGGCTTGCTATTCTTGCCTTTTGGCACGCGCTCTTCACCTGGGGGACCATGGTTAAAAATTGGTCCAGTGTGACCCCTAGGTATGTGGCATTAGGTTGCCACGGGACATTGTGGCCGTCTACTTGGAGTGGTGGTGGCTTCTTACGGCCGCCAAACATCACTGCCTGGGTCTTTGTGGCGTTTAGGGCCATCCTCCACTTTTTCAACCATGCAGGGAGAGCGTCCAGGCTCCGCTGCAGTTTGGTGGCGGCGTGGTGGGCGTTCATTGATACACTGACGAGTGCGATGTCATCCGCATAAAGCGCGAGCATCGACCCATCTTCGGTAGGCACATCGTCAGTGTATCTAGCGTAAAGTACGGGGGCAAGGATGCTCCCCTGCGGTACTCCTGCCAGAATGGGGCGGCTGGAGGAGAAGGCGTCCTCTACGCGCACGCTAAAAGTCCGGTAGTCCAGGTAAGACGCCAGGACTCGCAGGATGTGGTGCGGTGTCCCGGCTGTCATCACCTTATACAGCAGTCCAGGATGCCAGACCCGATCGAACGCCTTGGCGACGTCCAGGAAGGCAGCGACTGCTTTCTCCTTCTTGTTCACGGCGGCCGTGAGGTGGTGCACCACCCTCGCTACTTGCAGGGTGGTGGAGTGGCCGCCGCGAAATCCAAATTGTTTAATAGCGTGCCTACGTTGCATGATACCACAAATTTGTGGCAACTAGGGAAAAGCTATTATATGTACAACTAAGAGCAACTAGCTTCACAAATAGAGAACGAGTCTGGGCGGTCGCGGGGGAGACAATGTGCGCGCTTAGTCGTGCATATTTTAAAAGCAATATTTCGCAGCCTTCATTGAGAAACACGCGCCCTCATTCGTGATGTCAGTTGCCTGTCGTTGAGCAACCAACATTTGATTTCCACACAAGAAATCAGATCATATTATTTTTGCCATATCACCGGTGTAAGATGCGTCCACGATCTACGTATATACATACCTACACGCCGTCAGTTAGCGTCAAGTTACGTAAAGCTCAGTGTTCGCACGATTCACCTATGCAAACACGCGATGAAAGTGACAATATTCGCTAACAGGTTTTGATTCGCTATTTTTTATTAACATGATTATTGCCTATTAGAAAGTTATCGTGGAAAATTACGAAATGATATTATGAAATAGTCACATAATAACAACAAGTTTGCTATCAATACTTTACATTTTTTTAACTTTATCTTAACTCTCCAAACTAGCCCGAAAATGTATAATAAAATGTACTCACAGCGCTATCCTGGTGTCCATTTTGAGGGTCAGCTGCTGAGAGCTGCGAGTGCGTGCTTTATGCAGCTCAGGTCACTCGGGTTGGCGGCTGCAACAGAAACCTCACGTCAGCACACGCGCCTTTCCCAAACGACACACAGTTGCGACAGTGACGCTCAATGAGGAAGCTGCATCGCACATTTAAATGCAACGTTAATGTCAGAGAGCGTTTAAATGCCAATAGCGGCGACCTTTCGGTTTTGAACTAGGTTGTGCAAGCGAGGATCGCCGGTCGTATGAGAAAGGCGAGTGCATGAGGGAACGCACCGGGGACGTGCGGGGACGTAACACCGCTGACGACGCGTTGCCGACGGCGACTAACCTCGCCGCCGCCAGTGCGCCTCTTACTTATAGCCGCATGCCCACCACCGCTCAAGCACCACCTCGGTCCTTTAGTTTAGTCGACACCCTACGGCACCCTCGAAGAAGAAGTATCTGTATTCTAGCAAGGTCGGGGATTATATTCATAGCCCCTAAAGTTTCTCAATTTGAGTATAACTAATTAAGTTCTTCTGTATCTAACACATAATTATAAACAAGCCAAAGATCACCAACACATCGACACTGAATTTTCATTGTGATAAAAATATGTTCATTGGAAAAAAATATTTAAAATTTATATAGTATTCACTATGTTTCATTTAATATGTGCGCTTAGTCATTCTCCTTGAATAGTGTAAAGACGATTTCTAAAGAGATATATCATTAGAATATATATCCTCTTGAAAACACAAATAGGACGGCTCTAAATATTTTTTGTTAAAATATTTTATTAAAAATTATCAGTATCTATTTTTCTCTAAAGGTAGTTTAATCCTATGTATTCTCAATTTTCTACATAATGATTTTATAAATCTTAAAACAGTTTTAATACAAATACCGTGTCCTTTCTCTTATTGTTATTCATGGATACAAAAAACAACTTTGTATGTTCAGTATTCAAAAATAATAGTATAATAAAATTGTTTATTATATTACATCTACAAACATATATCGTGATCTTATCTAGTTATCGTATTTCCATGTCATCAGAATACAATATATCCGCAACTGCGCCCGTGGCCCACTGCGCTACTTAGCCCAGCTTCAGCCCTAGCTCAGATCATATTATAGGCCATATCTAAAGTATCATCGGCATGTCTTAATTACACACGACTTAATTAATTAAGTATTAAATTATAAAATAACATTACAATACCTATTTATATACAATTGCTATATTTTTATAATCATTCATGAACAGAATAGGATGAATATGTGAAAAGTACATTTACATAACCAACTACGATAGGCAAGATAGACAGCTCATTCTACAAAAATCAGCTACTAGGAGATCGATGGTGGTAGTTTGATATAATATTTGTATCAACTGACAGACAAATGCCATCTCAGTGTACCTATGACCACGAACTACTGTATATTGTTCTAAAAGAATAATTTACAAAAATTCATTTTACAATATTAAAATATATATGATAAATCCTGATATAATAGTTTCATTTAATATGTGTAAAAATCGGAAACACCAAAGATCTTATTTAAATAACTAACAAGCCATTTATTACGCAACATAATTAGAAAATTCAAAATATGCTAAAACAATATTCATTGATATAATGTCAGCAGGCATCTTAAGCAATACTTCTGTACGAAAGACATCAACGCGTGACGTAAAGCCGACATGCTGCGAAGTAAACATTACCGTCTTGTAAAATGAATATACATAAGAGTAGAAAGAATTATCCAAAAATACTTAGGATGGTTTCTTTTTATTTTAATGAAAAAAATATATGTTGTGTTTTTAGCTGACGAGTAAAATGATTTCAGATAACTCAATTCCTAGTCGGGGTTAATAGATTCAGTTATAGATTATTCCCGCAAGCCAGACCAGTCAAAAAAACTTAGTTTCAAAAATTCTAATTATTATGTGATGAGTGGCTGAATTCAATACCTGGCTTTGTCTTACCAAACCTGAAAGCCGAGTACGAATATAATTTAAATGTAATCATTACCCCGGGTCGAATTAAACACACTCAAACTGAAAAACTCAAACTCATCAAACTGAAAAAAGAAAGTAAATAAACCAGTTATTCAAAAAAGAAATAAAAACAGTTAAAATTATTAATATTAATAATACGTCTAAGTAAATTTTAAAAATAAATTAAAAATAAGTAATTATTTTTAATCTAATCCAAAATCTTTATTCAACTAGACGTTACTCTTTTATTATTTTGAACTAAATAGGTAGAAAACAATTAACGCAACTTCTAAACATAAAGTAAAAAGGAAAGGTTTAGTATTATTTTTCAAGTGGTATATAATACACGATGGTTTCCTCTGCCTACCCTGCTATATACGGGATACACCGTGATGCTATGTATGTATATAATACAAAATGCTGAAAATTTTATAAGTATTCATTACTTATATATACCTATCTCATCCATTTAATTACCTTTTAACGTAAGAATCTTATTTATCTCTAAAGAAAATAGCTACTTTCCTTAATTTCTGTTGAATTGACTTCGGTCAAATAAAAAAATTCGACATTACTTTTCATCGACAAAATTATTTATTATAGTTTTTAACTGTATATTGTGAATATATGCTTGTACGTATAAATTTAGGTGACAGAATTTGTTATAAGAGCTATAACCTGAAATACGAAATTAACAAATGATTAGGTACATTTCACAATATTAAAGAATGCTGTTTTAATGTTATTCTAACATAATTAATATCTTGATATTAATTGATTATTAATTTGTTTTTGCAAATAACACAATTAGTAGACGATTATTATAGTTTAGTAATGTAATATAATTATTGACGAGAATTATTAATAAATCAATTTTAAGTAAATAAAATGCATAGAAAAGAATATACAGTAAGCGAGAAAAAGTTTGAGAAAATGCGGAATTAGTTTTCGTTATCTAATATATCTTAAATAAGCGCAATGTACATTTCGAGGTTATTTGTCATTTAGTCTTAGACTAAAGCCGCGGCAAGCTTCAATTATCCAAAGAAATAAATCATCTCTAGTAAAATCTTAAATAGAGCAAAAAATAATCCACTTTATTTAACTGCTACAAAATAAATATTAAACATATTTATAACTGATCTGATATTGCCAGCCAACTTATAAGAAATATTCATAAATAACTATATTAATTAAATTTTTTAAAATCCAGGAACAATAGTGGTTTCTTGTTAAAATTAAAGTTATTATTGCCTGATATGGTAGTAGCAGTATTCGCGACTTCGGTCGTTTTAAACATAGGATTTTTTACTTATTTTCATATAAAGTAGTGCTGTATTTGTTATTTGCAACTAAATATTCGACTTGGCTCATCAAATCTTGCGGATTAGGTCACGTCAGCTGTTCTACAATTATTAAGTCAATTATTATTCCAATTATAAATATCCAAATCTTCATATTTTTAATCTTAATGGTAAATTGTTCATGTCATGACTAATTAAATATTAGTCTACCTAGTCTAACTATCAGATCATGTGATGTGTTCTTAATTTAAATATCTAAAAGAGATCACGCTTCAGACGGTACAGCAGAGTAGGCAGAGAGGACTTGTCCGAGCTGAGCTGTATGTTGAAATATTAACATTTAGCGGCATTTTTATATTTTAAGGTTTTAGTCTCACACTTAGAAACAGAAATACATTTTTCGAAGAGTATAAAAATGGAGCGTATCAGGACTCGAAGCTGCGCCTCTCGCGTCCAAGCACTCTGACTCCCTAAGCCCTATCTTCTTATCCAGCCACGTCAATTTTTTTTCAATTTATCTTTGTTTTTAGCATCTATGTACAGAGAAAAAAACACAGATTATTTCTTTGAACAATCGTTTAGCAAAAAATCTTTTAAAATATTTTTAACGGCGATTAATCAGCAGCAAGCGCGGGTTTCAATTTCTCTACGTTAAGTTTTTTGTACGTTTATTTTTTTATTAAATTGTTTTCTTTTTATTTAGCGGTATTGTGATTCATTTTTTTTCAATATAAATTATATTAAAAAAAATTGGCTTCACTTACAATTTTCGATATAATTTGACTGTGTGTGTTTTATTATTTTTCTATTGGATCTTAAATTCAGTGGCTCTACAAGCTTAAATTATTTATCGGAGTCCGGTTTCTCGGGAGCCTTTTCTTATAAAATCAGTTTAATTCAGTTCTTTAATTATGGCAATCCGAACGTGCCAGTTGAGCACAAATCACTTCGCTAATGTCACATTGCATGGAGAACACACGAAGGATATATAAAGGAAGGAAGGATATATATATATATATATATATATATATATATATAGGAAGGAAGGATATATATATAGATCGGTATAAAAGAGATTAAGTTAAACTGTAAGAAATAGCATGCTTAAAGAGATCCAGTAACACTACCTCCACCCATAACAAAATCAATATTTACAGTAGATATACATATATACAACATAAAAGGTTAGTAGTAATGAATAATATTTTACAGGAAATCCCTCTATTTATAGTTTATAGTTTAATTTTGTCATAAGAATATACATAAAAGGCTAAACACAAACATTAACAAACATTGAACATTACGGGGACGGGGAAGTTTGTGAGGAACGACATCATATAAAATATGAATTAACTTAGGATAGGTAATAAGGAAATGGAATGGAGGTCCTGCGTTTTAGGGTTATTGAATATCATATCATCAGAATATCGTACAAAAATCTAAACATGCTAACTTTCATATTAATAATCATAGTAGGATGATTTTTTTATTTTTACTAATTAAAGGTTAGTTTCGTTACCTGTGTCACTTTGTGTCTTACTTTTTGTATATACTCTCCCATAAGTATTTTATAAACAGATATTAGAGTGTTCGTTATTTGCTGTTAATTAACACAATATTAACTTCTCACAATTATATTTTATTACTATGAAAGGATTTCTTAACAAAATATATTTCATCACATCAAAGTTACTATTACCCTCATTTTATTTTATCATGTTGCCAATGTTTATTTAAATAATAATTCCATTGTTTCAGAAATTTAATATTTTTAATTACACTATCGCAACAATATCAGATAAATTATGAAAATATTGAAAACAAAAATATCAATTATAAAATTACTTATTATGTGTTCATATTTTATGGATCGATGAAATCGATGGATAAATCGATCTAAAATCGATATATATTGATCCTTATGAAAAAGATGTATATTTCTTGTTTTCTTTTCCCTTTTATTTATTATTTTTATTTTTAATGACTACATTAAAACGAATTTTGCGAGTAATTGACGCAATTAGATGGTAACATTTTTTTTTTATTTTTCCTACAGGAATTATATTGATTATCAGAATATTCTTATCCTGATTATCAATGTAACCTGTTTGTTGCTCCAGATTCTAAGCTATTTCCAAGAAAAAAATGAATAAAACATTTCACTCCAGTAATTATCAGCGTATGAAGTAATTTATCTATGTAGGTATTTTATTTTTTCCATTAGAACATTAGCGTCTATTAACGAGATAAAAACTATACTACTATACGGTTTGTTTTTTCTTTAAGTTTCACGCTGTATCCCGCATGTAGTATGGTAGGGAGAGGGACCTTGCGAACCTAGTGTTACGCTCCGTTCCCCCTCATCTCCTCACCTCCGTTCTCCGTCATCCCTCATTAGTATATATATATTAATATACCTCCAGACTCTTAAGTTACTAACATCTCTAAAATAATTAATTCCTATCCAGTAATTTTTGCATGATTGACACACAAATAAACAGACAAACAAAATTTTAGTGAATAGCATATTCGCTTCTGTTGAGGATAATGTATGTATCCAATTAATATTTTTTGCCACTTCACGATTTTTACCGCGTCATAGGGTATACAGAGACCTAGTGTCAAGACACTCAGTCGTCCGTCTTCCGCCAGAATTGGATACGTGTTAATAAGCAGAACACAAATAGTGGAGGCATGACATCAATTTAAATATAGGAACCAACCCACAATCAATTGTGTTTACAGTTAGACGCTGTCCCACTACGCCACGATGACCAATTCTTATAAATTGACTTTTAACAGAGAGTATATTAAAGAAATTTCTTAGCGTTCCATGGATTAGTAGTGCGGATGCCGACGCCATCGCAAATCAAATACAACTCTCAGTATAATTTTGTAGAAATACCGACTAGTTCACCATAACCTAAATATAATATGTCAAATATTAAACGTATTATACTACCTAATGAGTTGTCGTGGCTTATAAGAAGTTCGTTTTTTATAGATGAAAATACTTTGAAATTCTAAATTTACTTAATAAAACTTGATATTAAGTGCTCCGTCCTTGACTTTTGTGGCATCTTTATCAACGGAATAGCCTGATTCGATCGAATCGACCTAATTAATGTCGATTAATTAACAGAAACATGCTTATTCCGCATGCTTACGCTATTCTTTTATGATTTATTTAAAATAATGTATTCTCTGATATTTGAACACATTTATTTAACTCCAAGGAATCCAAAAGTAGGAAATAATTATTTTCTAATGGATCATCTCTCCATGTGAGAAAAATATAATTTTATTATTAAATTATTGAAGAAATTACACATTAAATGGATATTTTAATTTTATTTTCTGGTCGTTGCAAGCTGACGAACGAAACGAACATAATACATATATGAAAATGTTAAGTGTCGGAACGTCTGGATTTGGAATGTAAAGCAGAAGGAACAAAATCTTTTAATAGTCGTATCGTAATCTGATTAATAATAAAATGATATAAAAGACTGGGAAAATTTGGCGTTTCCTTGAGACTATGGGCATTGGACGTCAATCAAAGAATGTGCACTACAAATATTTCGCGTCGGCAGCTGTGCAAATTTCGAATAAATCAAATACTCTTTACCATCTCAGATTACGATCTAAGCAACATGTCATCTCTTATTTGATAATGTCTCAGCTGAAGATATTCAAAGAACATTAAAGCTATACACTCAGATGCCATTGGAAGTGAAGGCATTAGTTATAAGATGCTGTTATTATCCCTGGATATCATACTTCCAGTCCTTTGTCATATATTTAATTTTTCCTTAACCTCTACTTCTTTTCCTAATGCATGGCGAGCTGCGCACATTATCCCTGTTCCAAAAATCTCTAATCCCTCATTATATTCACACTTCTGTCTTATTTCTATCTTTCCTTTTCTTTCGAAAGTTCTTAAGCGTATTGTCCATCGTCAAGTTTCTCAATTTTAAGTTAAAAATGATCAACTGAACATGTTCCAGTTTGGATGTCGCCCTGGACATACTAATTCCACTGCGCTAGTAAGCAGGTCACTGTCTTAGTCCTACTTGACTTCTCCAATGCGTTTAATACTGTAGACTTTGACATTTTGCTTGCTACTCTAGAACACCTAAATATGTCCACTGACGTCATCAAATGGTTCCACTCCTACTTATATAATCAACAGAGTGCTCGTTATGATAGTAAAATTTCCATTTCTTGTTACCTTAAAGCAGGGGTTCCATAGGGAGGATTATTATCCTTATTGAAAGAATTAATAGTAATCTCCAAACAATATTTTTATAGAGCGAATCGTATGGCTTAAACCTGAATGCAAATAAATCGCAATATACTATAATGGGTAGTCAAAGACAAATTGCTCAACTTAATCATCTACATTTGCCAGCTGTTATTTTTGATGGTACCCCCATTTCATACAATAATTCCATTCCATTAAAAATCTAGGCATCATCATGGATAACACCTTATCTTGGGTTCCTCTAGTCACGCATATTAGCCGTAAAATATGTGTGTCCATAGGATTTCTTAGGAAATGGAAAAATTTCCTTCCCAACAAAGTAAAAATATTATTTACCACTTTCCTCCTTCTCCCTATTATTGACTATGCCGACATTTGTTACCTTGACTTATCACAGGAGAATCTAGACAAACTAGAGCGCCTACAAAATCTCTGCAGATACATATTTGGTCTGAAAAAATACGATCATATGTCCGCATATCGTGATAAACTTCAATGTTTAACAGTCCGGCATCGTCGATATCTCCAATTACAAAACAATTTATTCCTATGTACCTTTTATTCCATTCTCCATTTCCATAATAACACACCTCGTTACCTTAAAGAGAGCTTCACTTTCCTTGGTTCCGATCCTACGCTTCAGCACAACTTTCGCTCCAAAAGTGACAATAAGTTAAAGATACCTATTTTCAGCGCAGTAGCTTATAAAGAATCTTTTACTGTTAAAAGCGTCATTTTGTGGAATGACTTGCCACCATACTAGCAATTCCCTTGTAAGGGGAACGGAATTGTTAAAAGAGAACGGAGTGTCTTAACACTAGGTTCTCAGGTTCCCTCTGCCTACCCTGCCATATGCGGGATACAGCGTGAAGCTATGTATGTATGTACTTGCCACCATAAGGTGGCAATAATATAAATATAAATTCATAAAAATTCATTCCGAATATAAATTCGGCATTCAAAATCACTTAATATATTTAAAAGTTATCTTAAGCGTATTATTTGGTACAACAAAAAAATATAGTGTATATATGTAACTATACTTATGTATTTATTATCTATATATTATATGTATTTTATTTATTTAGCTAGCATGTATTTATTTTATATGTTCCTTTTTTTTTTTCAATTGTGTAGTATGCTGTTGGCCCTACTGACCTCGACAGCGTCACCGGGTTTTGTGGGGGGCCGAGCTTGAAGAGCTCTGACCCTGGCTTGGCCTCCTCGGGAGGAGGACCATCAACTTAGAACTACAGTGTCACAGGGGCGCCTCCTGCGAGGCCGAACCTCGGCTTGCGAACACTGCTTGTGACTTATATGTTCCAATTTTGTATATTATATGTATTTATATGTATTTATGTAATTTGATTAGTAGTGCTTAGTATAAAATAATAGTAATAAAAATATATTTATTTCAGTTTCACAGTTTTCTTTAGCTGTATGCGAAGCAATGAGACCAGCCTAGTAAGTTACAAGTATAATACTAATACTTGTGTCAGGAGGCTCTTCCATAACATGTTATACATTCAAAAGAAATAAATATTAATACAAATATTTTTAAAAAGTAATGTGTACAATCTATAGAACATAAGAAATTAACTTAATTTAAATATAACAAAAAAAGTAAGGGCAGTAAGTGTGCGCGTAGGCATGCGCGTGTGTGCATATGTGTGTGTGAGTGTGTGTGTGTTGTATATGTATAAATTCCCAAATTATTTGTTTACTTTACTATTCACTTTTATATTTTATGCGTTACCAAGATGTCCTATATATATTTAACATAAACACTCAATAGTAAAGCAAATCTATACTAATATATAAAGCTGAAGAGTTTGTTTGTTTGTTTGTTTGTTTGTTTGAACGCGCTAATCTCAGGAACTACTGGTTCGAATTGGAAAATTCTTTTTGTGTTGAATAGACCATTTATCGAGGAAAGCTTTAGGCTATATAACAACACGCTGCAACTATTAGGAGCGAAGAAATAATGAAAAATGTGGAAAAACCGGGGAAAATTATTCATCCTTGAGGGATCCGTTGCGTGCGCTGCGAAAATGGTTCAAGATACCAAAAATATATGTATGAAAGAATTATTTCTCTTGAAATGATCTAAAAAAATATCCGCGACAGTATATGTCTATCTTTTAAGATTAACTCACTAGAACAGTTTATATGGTAATCAAATTTGGTCGAAATTAGTGCATTATTTGTTAAGAGTTGTATCAACATAATAATATTAATCTTTATCCAAATAAATGTGTTGTTGAATAAGCGTATTTATTTGTGAACAAAATTGTGTTTGACATCACTTAATTTCAATGAACATCTTAGAAGATTTTACAATTTTAATATAATATAAATCGCTTACGTTACTGAGTGACTGACAGACGATGTACAGCCGAAACTACTGGACGAAAGTTTCTTGAAATTTCTACGAAACGAGGGTTTAACTTTTATACTCTACGCGGGTGAGTTGAGGCCATCGTGGCATTCTGCTCCTTGCAAACTCCCAAAGTTGCGGGATACAGCTAGTATATTATATATGCACTACTATTGAGTGTTTATGTCAAAGGTTAGCTGGAAGAGATCACTTATTGTCGCAAAGGCGACCTTATGAAGAACTCTCTCCTCTTTACGAAGAACTATTTTCTTATATGTGATTTTTTTTTATTATTTTTTTTGTTTATATATTTGTAAAATGTATTATTTCTTACGTATGCAATAAAGAGTTTATCTATCTATCTATCTGATTATTAGATGATCATGTTTTGTCTTCTTATTGGACTACAACAACTCTTATTGGCTTAAAACAAACATGGTTACGACGCGGCGTTAATGGCATTGCAATTGCTTACTTAAATGGAAGCGTGCTCTAGACATCCCTAGCATGCCGTTCCCTGAATAGTTTACTAACAATTTAGTTCTTATTTATAAATGACCACTTTTTCACCAACACTATTGACAGCTTTCTATTCTTTTTCATCTTTTTATATCGACGTAATTTTAATTAAATTTAAAACATGGATCACCATAAAAAGCTATAATATCTATCTATTCAATTTTTTTCTGTACAAAATAAAACAATATTAATATTAGAGATATCGCCATTGATATTTTAATGGCAGTATTAAATTTTTACTAGTTTTATAAGCTATTTTGTCACTTGTACACTACTTAAACTAATTCCATTTTTATCCGTTATTCCCTATGTGATTTTTAAGAGGTTTTGCCTTATGATAATGTGATATTAGAGGAGTTGTTAACGTCTCATTTTCTTAGGCATGTTTGTAAGTATGTTACATAAGATATCTGAAGTTTTTGATTTTTATGTCTCCATAAAAATTTCCATGTCACTTCCTTAATTCTTATAGTTTATATAGCCTCCTATAGTTCCACATAAGATGTTTCAAATCTTAGATTTTTTTAAGTAAACAAAATATATCCATCCCAGTTAAGACACCATTTTCCTATTTTATCTATATCAGATGTCCTATTATTTAAAATCATTTATACAGTAGATGTTGCCCACGCTTATAGGTATACAACAAAAAGTAAACTAAATGTCGGTGAAATGACAATTGAAATCTGTAAATACAATTTATAAACTTTGTACAAGGTGGTCCAAGTTATACGTACGTGTTATTAAGCACTCATGTCTTGTATTGGTACTGCGAAAATGTTTAATTAAACATCTATTATGATACAATAAATTTAGATTATATTGTACTTATACAATTTCATCTCCTTTGAATATATTAAAATCATAAAAAAAAATTGTGAAGTAAAATAAAACAATTATTTTGTGTATTATTTTTATTTGATGAATATTGCAATAATGTAGCTGTAATTGTTTTGTGAAAATTTTTAAAATTGTATTAACCTAGTAAAAAATGTATGAAATTAGAACATCTGCAAAAAACTACCTAATACTCATAATTAAATTATATACATATATATGTTATCACATTACTCATATAAACGATAACTAATGCTACAAAAATAAAACTAAATATTTACAAATTTGGTTATCAAGTACATACGAGCAAAACCGGCATCGAAATATAAGATTCACTTAAGTCGTCAACGCTGACAAAAAAAATTGAGAAATTGAATGAAAACTTCATTACAACACTTTTTGAGTCAGTACTTAGGTCACATGTCAATGCCGATTTTAGATCGTATACCAGTGTAAGGCCATGTTGAGAGTTCTTCTTTCTTGTAACGTAAATTTAATTTAAACCTTATTTTTAAATTTACACATGTTTTTTGAACCATTTAAATATATCGCTCCCTACAGTTAAGCTTTCATGAAATCACGATAGCCGCCAGCAACACCGTAATGTAAAATATACTAAGACTCATTCATAGAAAAGACTACGGTCTAAAACTAATTGAACACATCTTTTGTCTACTTACATGTCTCAATAAATTATACATCAAACACTTGTTATTATTCAGAGGGTGTTAATTATTTTGTTACATTTCGAATGCACGTTGTTGCGACTTCTATCATAAATGAGGGTAACATGACGTTCATAGCTGAAATATATGTTTTCGTACGAGGAAATCTATCTCCTAAGTAGGATGTGTGGGTGATGGGAGTGGGGTTATGTTTTAGATAAATAAATGATTATTTATCTAAAACATAACCCCAGTAATAATGATATTACTATGTTCATGGAAGCCTCCAAAGATGTAAAAATAAGACATACTTTTTTTATTGTTTTTGAATAATAAATTTGCTTTGAACACAGGTATCAGATATTATTTTTAGATATTTATCGTCGTCAGCCAGAAGACGTCCACTGCTGGACATAGGCCTCCCCCATAGAACGCTATGTAGCACGATTGGATGCGTCCTGCATCCAGCGCTTCCCCGCAATTCTGACAAGATCGTCTGTCCATCTAGGGGGGGCCGTCCCACGCTACGCCTTCCGGTTTGTGGTCGCGACTAGAGAACATTTCTTCCCCATCGGTTGCCAATTCTTCGAGCGATGTGGCCTGCCCATTGCCACTTCAGCTTGCATATTTTGAGAACTATGTCGGTGACTTTCGTTCTCCTACAGATTTCTTCATTACAAATTTTATCACGTAGGAAAATCCCGAGCATAGCCCACTCCATAGCTCCAGCAGAGCATAGCTAACTCCATTGCAAGTCGCTCAGCGGAGCGACTTGCAACTTTCAGATGAGCCCAACAGTAAGAGACCACATCTCAGTGCCATATGTGATCACTGGCAACACACATTGGTTGAAAACCTTCGTTTTCAGACTTTGGGATATTGTAGACGCAAAGACAGGTCGAAGTCTCCCGAACGCTGCCCAACCGAGTTGGATTCTTCGCGCGACCTCTTTGTCGAAGTTGGACCTACCTAATTGGACTGTTTGTCCTAGGTAAACATCTAACTCGTCTACAACTTCGAGAGTATTGTTCCCAACAGAAACCGGTAAAGAAGGGACATGGACATTAGACATAACTTTTGTCTTCTCCATGTTCATCTCGAGACCAACCTGTTGGGAAGCAATACTGAGATCGTTGAGCATGGTACTGAGGTCCTCACGAGACTCCGCCAACAGGACTATATCATCGGCAAAACGAAGATTTTTGATGTACTCGCCATTTATGTTGATGCCAAATCCTTTCCATTCTCATCCTTTCCTTGTCCAAGAGCTTGAAAGCATCCTCCAAAGCATTAGTGAAAAGTTTGGGAGATATAACATCTACCTGTCTCACGCCTCGTTGCAAAGGGATTTGTTTCGTACTCTAGTCCTGTAGTCGGACTGATATGGTGGCGTTGCTGTACAAACGCTTTAACATTTCGATATACCTATAGTCAATTTGACATCGCTGCACGGACATATAGATATTTATAAATACGTCAAAAACTTATTGGTACATCAATTTAATTTAGGTATAATTCATTTGCCATCTGAAGCTATGAAACTAACGGTAATGATAAGTAAATATGTACATACAATATTATTGAAATAAATAGCAGTAACTAATTCATAGCCAATAAATCTATGGCAAAAGATAACATAATATTTTATAGGAATTATATTATATAAGAATAAACATAGTAGGGTCATTGCCAAGAAATCATTCATACCATTCCCAGAGTACATTTCAGGTATCATCTTTACGAAATAAAAACGACATTTAAAAACTTGAAATATGAAGTAACACCCAACTACACAAGAAAAAAGGTTTTATCACTCTAATACGATTACATATTATAACGTATGCTAATATATTGAAATTTTAGTCACACACATACAAAGGTCAAGCATGCGACTAAGAGACACGAATATTTAAAAATGTTAAATATGAATAGAACTATATTTGAGAATGGCACAGTTTTTAAAGATAATTTATAAAAAAGACATAACACAAACGTTATAAAAGATTGCATACCTCTAATAACTAGCTATTTAAGATCATAAAACACGTGGATATATGTACTAGGCTTAAAATATATTAAGACGTTATTAGATTATTGTAAATACGCCATTTCACAAAAAAACATTCTCTTATTGAATTTAAATAATATTTTAATAATTTTAATGTTGTTTATAAAATGGGTACATTAGTCTCACTTTTGCAACAGTGCGTAATTTCTTGATAAGGAAGCTCCTCAGCACTATTAAACAGCAATACGTAAAAAATTATCGTTGTGTAAAATAAACACTATTTATCCTTTTCTCTTTTTTTTATTTTTGTACTACTGGAAAATATTTTGAGCACCTTCATGCACCTGCATAGAAGGATAGGCAAATGAGAACCTAGTGTAAAAACACTCCATCTAGATTCGAGGCATTGCGTGCAAGTGGCGGAACTTAACACCGTGGTTTGTGCAAAGCGAACGAATTAAAACAATGTAAGTGTAAGCATACGATGTAAGTGTAAGACGTTGTCTCATTGTAGGTCTATCATTTTTAATTTGCGTTGTTATAATTTTTATTTTACACAAAAATATCTCAGGGATTATATTAGCGCCACATAGTTATGAGGGGTATACCGATTGTATATTTCTAGTGCATAAAGAACAAATTCATATTCATTATAATAAATAAATATATAATATCAATATTACGCGCCTTAACATTCTAAAACTCGTCCATTATTGTACCTAGCGTCTATACTAATCTAATTTCCAGCACTAGCATGAAGGATAGAATAATATATAAATCACATAAATTCTCACTATTTTTGTTAAAACATTTAAAAAGTCGTATTACAAAAAATATGCAATTTAAGATTTTTTTTGTAAACGTACAAAAATACAAAGTTAAAATTTACAGTAAATTTTAAAATTATTTAATCGTATGGCTGCATGAAGTTATCACAAATTGTATCAGTATTACTGCTGTATAAGTTATTATCGTTTAGCGAAGCAGCAACATAGCAGTTTTGGAAAAAAGTCGTTGTTTGTTGATGAATTATAAGATAATAACTAAAAAACCTATTCGTCAAATTTTGATCCGGTTTGTCGTAGATCAAGCAAATACATGTGATATCTGTTATATGATTGCAGTAGTACATTTCTTTGATATAATAATGCAGATGACGAATTGAATGTTGCAATATTATAGCAAGCAATATGTACTTACAAAAATATATTAAACTTAGGTTTAATACCTATTATTTCTTTAAAGATAACATTATTAAAGAATCTGAGTATATTCTATTTTAAGCACCTGCACCGCCATCCCAAAATAAGTAAATTATCACTGTAAAATTGTTAAGATTTTCTTCTTTTTCCGAGTTATAACCACAAAGCGACGCCATGTATTGAACAGTCTATAACACACAGTTATGTTAATACACATTTTACTAAATTGGAGCAACTTACATTACAAATAAAGTCGTTGGTAAGAATCCAAGCAATTGCAATTATCCAGAGCTAATGAAAGTAAAAAAGTTGTAACTACCTTCACCGGTTAACTCCATATGGTCTTAGGAAGATAAAAATAAATCCAGAGTAGAATACTATTTACAATAAATAAGAATAAAGATCAAATGTTTCTTGTTAAAATATGCCATGTCTTCCTACAGGGTTTAAGAGTAACATTAACAATGTAAATCGACAAATAAAAAAAAACAATAATTAACATTTTCAACTAAATACAAGTGTTTTCTAAGCATTAATTTAGTCAAAAATAATGGCGACCTCGGAATACCTTAACTTTGTATGTGTAAAATATTATTGAAATTATGTTCGAATTATATAATAATTAGCATATTGTTTTGATCAATTCCTTAGTATTGCCTTATGAATAGTTAGTGATAAACATCGCTTACTTAACTATGATCTTAAAAACTTTACGCTTAATTTAATATAATGATAATCTAGTAAATTTTCCGCAATTTTAAGTCCCAACTACTGAATAATCTTTAATATTATCATTTTGTGTGCAAAAGTTTTAAATGTAAAACAATTTAAATTTTTGATATACTCATAGCACGTGACAACTTACAATACATACCTACTACTATGTTTAATTGTAATAAGTTGAGATAATCCTCTATAACTTCGACGATGTCTAATTAATGAAAGGGGTTTACATGATTTTTTTATATATTTTTATTTTTTTTAATATGAAAATTGAAAATGATTATTATTTCTACATGGCAGTTGTATACAATTAGTTAGGAAGCCTCGAATTATATAATATATTAGTGTACAATGTCAATTATTTTAAATATTTAATTTTGACTTAGTAAAATCTTTCGCGGATAAGAATCTTCTATTCATTGGTTTTAATTATTGGGTGCCCATTTTTTACAAGTTGTTCGTATATTAAAGATGTCTAAATAGATGCACCCCAGCAACTTCCCGCTCCCACCTCAGCGACGTATAAAACTAAAATAGTAAAATATCGAGGAATATCTCCTAATACTTTTTATAAAAAGAAAGTATGTATTACAAAGGCTTTTTAGTTTTTAAGCTTTACATATTATATCAAAATATCTAAGTCATAGGAATAAAAATACTATCCCAAAAACATTATAGAAATACCAACCAAATTAAGATTCATAAGATGTAGTATATCCAACGTTTTGTTTTTGTATTAGTTAAATTTATTTTTTATAAATTAGGAGATATTCGCAGATTACAGTTTATAATTATACAAGTCTTTGTCAAAAAATAAAATATAATAATAAGGGAACATTATAAAAAAAACAATATATAGCTACATAGATGACATGCACATTGAATATTCAATTAAACAGAATATTCTTCTTTAGCGAAAATTGTGTGTTACGAAGTGTAAAGGTTTTCAATTTTAATTTATTATTTATTTTTTATCATATCCATTTTTTTGTTTCAGGAACATCAAACTAAAAAAGTTAATTGCCTGTCTTTGCCATTTCACAAAGTAAATTTGCCATGTTACAATGTAAAAATGTCGAAATATATGTCTTTTATTGTGATTATTGTTGCTTATTGAATTATCACACAACACTTCGCTTTCTACTAATAATAATACAAGTAAGATTACGTCGTATGTAATTAATTTATTTATTTAGTATCATAAAGTGTATCACGTAGAAGAGCAGCTTTTATTTATACATGTCATCTAATTCGTAACGTTGTCATATTTATATTCATATATAAAATAGTAAATTAAGTAATTATATAAAGACACAAGTGATTAAACTTGGCACGATGTAAAAATATACTATGTTCAGTGACAATACTGTCACTATAAAATCTCACTTTTGTTTATTACAAAGTATCGTCAATCAGTATAAAAGTATTCAAATAAGACACTTTCTATTTTTCAGTAGTTTCACGTCAAGTTTAATTCGATAACGCTAATCTCTAACTACATTAAATTTGTACTATTTAAATACTATAACGGCATCAATGTATACGTTGCTATGGTATCAAAAATATTAGAACGCATTTCGAAACATTTCTTTAAGTTTTTCATTCTATCTTTAAAGTATTTTTTTAAATATCTCAACTACTGAACTGCCACATCACACTAAAGCACTACTTCAAAGGTACATATACCTGTATACAGTGGCGAGCGGTGAACATTTTAGTTAGGCAAGCCGGTAAATTTAGAGAAGCCGGTATATATTTAGGGAAGTCGGTACATATATTTTGGGAAGCCAGTAATTTTTAGAGAAGCCGGTATAATTAGCGAAGCCGGTAAGGGATGTCAAGGTATTTAGTAACTTCACTATCGAATTTTGGTGATGACCTTTTCTTAGAGGGTTTTAGATATTTTACACCCAACATTTTTCTGGCGACCTTTTTTTTAGCTCTCCACCTTTCTTGACCTTTGCAAACTCAATCACAATATAAGTTCCAAATTGTGATCTTTTTTTTTTTTTGGGTCTCATACTTGTTGTATTTTAAAATTTATAACAAGCCGATGGGAGCCGTGTTATATGGACGCCTCGACAGTGCTTGTATACTTTAACATGATACACGCACTGCTCCTAATATAACGTTATGTAATGTAATAATATTTTCACACAATCTGTTGGGTTGTAATTTCATATGTCGACATTTGAATATTTTCAAACGAATTATATATTTTAAATATGTTTGTATATGCAATAGATATATAATATAACTGATTATAAGAAGCAATCATATATGATGTGATTCAAAATTATTCATTTTCGAGACAACGAACTGTTCAATCTTTAACTTAAGGTAAATATGTCACGCAATCAATAATTAACATATACAAGATAGTCCGGTATTTCTATCATGCGAGGATGTACTATTAAAGATGCATGTATAAATAGGTACAATACATTTTGATTTTTGCAGTTTTATATAAAAATGAAGATTTTAGGTGTAAAATGAAAATATATTATACCCTTATTGCTATTTTGTAACAAAATTTTCTTTAATAATATATATGTGAAATCACTACCATTGATTCCTGCGAAAACGAAAAGAAATTATGTTAAGTGTCTTCTTAAGTACTAAAGTAGTACTTTAATGGTTCTCCTATTAAAACAACCTTTAATGGTTTTAATTCAAACTTTTAAAATATTGGTGAAAAGCTTCAATTTTCTCGAATTTCAAATTTTGCGATATTTTCCATTAATGTCCACAATTATAATTATAACCCAGATTTTATATAATATAATTATATTTTAAATATATAATATTCTACATAATCTAATGTTAATATAAATACAAAACTACATACATTTAGAATTTGCCTTTTCATTGCATTCTATCACTTTATTAATATTGTACATGAGGGTAGTTGGCTGTTTTCAGTAGTTTCAGTTAGTCAATATAGTAAATATTTTTATTTTTGGAACAATTAGTTAGATTATTCTTTATCAATTTATAAGTATTCTACTTCTATCCTACTAATTATTAACAGCCATTTGTTTTCCGTTCGTCATATAATTCACGACTGATGGACACATCACGTTTGTCGCAGAAACTATTTAATCTGCCAAACCATTCTAACTGTATAAACTATATATATATATTCGTTACGTCGTCTAATTTAAAAGGCATACATATTTAACTAGCGATCTACGTTATTGCTTTGTTGCATATCTAAACATTAAAATCATCGAATAAAACTTGACATGCTGCTGAAATGCACCATTTATGAACCAACTTCAATCTTAATCTAATGAAGGCTTTTGTTTTGATCAATTTTTGTGCATGTAATATTTTGCCGACTATTTAACATTTTAAAGTATTTAACTATGTATTACAAAATATAGGTACTTGGTGTTTAAAAGCTAAATGTAAATATTTGCAATAGTAGGTAGGATCTTATCATACTATCACCACATGTTCTTTAAGTGCTGTGACCTGCTGTTCGCGAGACGTTTGCCTCATTCGTATAAAGCAACTCCCCTTCTATTGGTCCTAACTAAGAGTCCGAACTAAACTTAACATCGACTAATGCTTGAAGTACATGTATTTGTCATTGTTTCTATTTAAGGAGAACGTTACAATAATACGTTTGAAAAAGCGATATCGACTTATCATATCGCGACAATTCTATTATAGGATTTTGTGAAGCATATAAATAGAAAATCACTATTGCTATCAAAGCTCTGGAATTAATCATGGGGCATTCAAACTAAGACTAGAAAAATTTACACACCTGTACATTCATAAGTACATTGTAAATATAAGCTATCATGTGTGTAAGTGTAAAAACGTTAAAAAGTATATTACTTATTTGTTAAATATATTAGGATACGATAAGTACACTTGATTAAAATAGATGCTGCGATGAATATTTGTAGATCGTTACAGTAAAGCACAAATGAGACAGAATGAATCGCTAAAACAGGTGAGATCACAATTGTGATACTAACAAGAGTATAACGTGTGCGTGTGTCGTTGGCATGAAGTCATATTACGTTTAAGTAACAACTTTATTTTTTATTACATATCATTTAATATTTAAAATAATTTTAACTTATGATAGTACTTCAAGATGAGATTTTTTTTTATTGTGAAAAAATATGAACTTCACCCATTTTCTTAATTTTTTAATAAACTAAATAATTTACGTGCAAATTTTCGACACTTTTTTATTTTGAGACGTGACTGACTTTCGTTCTGCCATTCAATATTAAAATGCTTTTTCTTCGAATCACGAATTTCCAATATAAAAATTTACAAAATCACGAATAAAGTGTAGTAAGTAAAATATAGGTCCATTAATATGAGCAGTACTAGCATTAGTCAAAAACAAGTCCACAAATGTTTTTTGTGTAATGTATAGTGCCGAAATACAGCTTTTTCAATTATACTTAAATTTTAAATGTATGATTAATACTAAAATATTTGGGCCAATAGAAATTGAATAATCCAGACGCACACTAACGCGTACCTCACTTAACTATTGTTTTACAACTAGTACACCCCCATCCTTAATTCTAATCACTGACTACCCTTATTTCATATTATATAAACTAAATCTAAGCCTGTCAGTGATTGTATGTGATCTTGAAAACTTTACTCATAAACGTTTCATTTGAAACGTGTATTATAATTTAACTATCGTTACACCGGCACTGATATATACGTTTGCACCGATTTAATGTCAGTTAAATGCTATTAGTGATTTCGCTAAGCACAAAATATAAAATATATCACAAACAAAGGAAACTTAAATTCTTATTAGTGGACAACAATGTAATCGTTAGACAAGTGTTTGTAAATGTTTATACTTCAGATGTATGTTCATTTTAACACTTGTATAGCGATGAACCCTTTACAAAAAAAACATGTCAAATCTTAATTTATATATTAACACAACCATTATCATAATTAAACTAAAAAAAACACAATTTTTACAACATAGAGTAATGAAAAGTCATATTAGCTGACAATTATATACATGCGTACATCTAATAACACAGCACAAAAAATTAAATACAAATTAATATACATACAAACGTATAATGTGAACGTGACAATGAAGAAATATTTTAAATCTTGCAGTTACTTAAACTCCGTTACATATAAATTTCATATGTTACATCCAAAATATTCTTTAGTAATTAATAATATATTTAAACGAACCTGTGCTTCTTTACAGATGTTATTATCAAGTATATGTTTCACATTAAATGTTTTCAAGAAACTGCAAAGCATTGATCAATATATTTAAAAATACATTACAAAATCAGATGAATAATAAAATTTACCAATTCTTACTATATATGGTATTGAATGTAGTATATTGAGAACAATATAATAAAGATAAATTAGATAGGTATTGTAAGTGCAATATAATAGTGCGCAAGATCACATACGGCCGATGACCTACACCCATACGGGGTGAGGATGGGGCCAGGAGGGCCACTGTTATGGTCTCTGCAGCAGCGGCGTGTGCTCCCCGCTCCTCTCGCTCTCCCACCGAGTGTCGCGGCGACGCTCGCTGCAGTTGTTAGTACAGCACGCGGACACGTTCGCTGGACCCGCCTGCAAATTGTCATTCACATCACATTATAACTAAATTAACATTATATCGAGGACTTGGCCGCCGATAGAAGATGGCGGACACGCCATTTTGTAGCGGCGGCTATCTTGGATTCACAATAATATTGAATATGGATAATTGTATTGTCACCAAAAACTAAATTTGACCCAAACAAACAAACGGGATTTTTTATCGTACTCTCCTTCGTGTGTTCTCCATTCAACGTGAAATTGGCGAAGTGATTAGTGCTCAACTGGCACGCTCGAAACGCCATATGATAAGAACCAAACCAAACCAACATTATATCGATACTAGCAAATCATGTCCAGTATATTTATCAGTATGATTATTTTTCTGTTAAGTTCTAAATAAATTTAATTTCACACTCCGAAGATATCATTAAACACCTTTCTAGTGTATTATTACTAGTGAATAGAATATTCAGTTATTTTTAATTATTGCGCACTCACCTTATACTCTCAGCAGCTTATACGATACCATTCTGATGATTGTTTTTGTGATTAATTTCTACTTGTAATAACAATATCTTAATTTACTTAACATATTTTATATGAATTTTATCAAATAGTAGGAATTGACGAAGTCTACAAATATTAAATTATTAATGCCACACATTTCTCCTATTCCGAGAGTGCAGATACAAGTGAAAACTTAAACAATCACTGTGCTGTTGAATCGCCATGGAATTGGTTTCCCTTCAAAGACGCTATAAGTTTAAGTACTTTTATAGTACTTTTTCCTAATTTCAAACCATAATAAAATATTTTATTATTAGCTCGACGTAGGTACTAGGGCAATATAACATATAAGAGATTAAAGCTACCATAGCGGTAGCTACTATTAAAGTCGCCCTCGTACCCTCAACAACAGTAATATATGTACATAAGTACATTATATAGAGAGGTGTTAGTTACTGTTGTTAGGTTCGGCGGGAAATTAACGCAAATTCAATGGTTTTTCTCTATATCACAAAATGCCCAAGGTGCCTGAAGTTGTCGTCACATCAAAAAATGTTAAAAATCTTTATTTAAAATTATAACTTGGTAAAAAAATTATAGTAAGCAGTTTAATTAAAAGCCATACTGACCTGTGACAAATGGATGTCGTACAAATGCAGCGTGCTGACAGACATGTCACGCGTCTCGTCAGGTATGTCGGGCTGCGGGAGGCCCATGGCACTAGCGCCCAATGCGCTACTGGCCCCTGCCAGCCCCACCGGCCCTCTGGACCCACCCTCCTCCTCATCGCTAGTCTCGTCCATATCCTGTAGACAAACACATGTTTATATTTATTTTCCTTATTCTTATGCCAAAGAAACAGTATAATTTCTACAAATTACAATTATTAACTGTCTAAAGATTAAGACCTTACTAGGGACCATTGCATTGTAACCTTAGTTCTCTTATATCTGACATTTGAAGAACAGAATAATAAAAAAAACAAAGAGCACAGACGTTTTTCATTATAAAGATTTTTTGGATATAAGGTTGTTCACAATAGAGAAGAACATTCTCTTTTATTTGGTACAATTATTTATGAAAAATATCTTAAAACTTTCTTTATTTTGTTTTTAATAGTTGTACATAAAACTGTGTTAAAATATTATAAGAACTGAAATTTTATGAACAAGTCTTGGAGTCAGTTTATTATATTAGTGATAGAATGTGTAAATTAACCGTAAAAAGCACACATTTATAATTTTACGCTGTATCCCACAGATAGCAGGGTAGGCAGAGCGATTCTAATAACCTAGTGTTAAGACACTCCAATTTTTTTACCAGAGACAGGAAGTAAAAATATTAAATACTAATTATTATGGATGTTTTAATTTTTCCATTTCCTGGAGCGGGGAATCGATTCCACGATCAGTCGCATTTACAGATGCACGCTTGTGCTTCTGCGTCACGAAACGCAGTGTTACTGATATATTGTACTCACAGGTAGTCTATAATGTTGCCTCTGCTGTTGATAACAAGATAACACTGCCGGGAGTGGAGTATTGGTCCCAAATATACTTTGCTGTATGTAGGATCCTAGCATTGTTTTATTCTGAAAAATTAAAAGTCATTATAAGAAATAATCGCGCCTCATATTATATTATTGGAAGCTTTTTATAATTATATAATACTAGCTTTCCGCCCGCGGCTTCGCCCGCGTGGAATTCGGTTATATCGCGCGACGTGTAAGGAGTAGCCTATAGTCGTACCCAAGGTCCAGACTATTTATCAAAAAAAAATTATAAAAAATAAAAATATTTTTTTTTATAAAACTACTACTTACTAAAAAAATATCGTATGTCCTTTCCCAAGTTCAGTTCAACCTTCATACCGAATTTCATCAAAATCGGTTCAGTGGTTTAGGCGTGAAAGCGTAACAGACAGACAGACAAACTTACTTTCGCATTTATAATATAAGTAAGGATAAAATGTAGTTACAAGTGCATTCTGCGTGGGTATGGCGTGGTGCATGGTCTGTCTCAGTGAGCGTAGGAACTGTCTCTGCGCGGGCTCGGTGGGCTGCCAGCCGGGGTGCCGGCACGAGAATGCCACTAGTGACAACTCTGTCTTGCCACCTTCGCCTTGGTTGTATTGCGTGTTACCTGCAAAATTATGTTAATTATACATACAATAAATGAATAATCACACATAGATCTGGTAGATCTTTACACAAAAACCAAACTCAATCATGATGACTTTCGCTTACCTATCACAATTATACCACATCACATCATCAAATCGATGATATGATGTGTGTATTGACACACACATCACATCATCGATCACATTCATTCAATACTGATAGAATCCGCAACGAAAAGTTGAACAGAATGGGAGGCGCGACAAGAGAGATAGAGGGAGACCTCGGTGGACTTTCGAGGACACAATATCGATGATACTGCAGGAGGCAGTGGGACCTCCCAGCATTTACAAAGAGATCGATGACTGAAGTATACAGAGGCTGTTTAACGTATCATCCTCTCTAACTACCCCGCTAGATATAAACCGCGAACCTTTGATTTAGATTCTAAAGTTACCTTTATCGTTATTTTTTCCATGCACTTGCCAATCCGGGTGACCGTGACGACGAATATCAAGCTGTAACCAAAATATAAATTAATAAAACTAGATAAGCTAGAAATTTACAGCTAAAAAACTTTTTTTTAATAAAAATAACATTTGGCTATCATTGCGTAGTGAGGCAGCATCTAACTTTTAACGCGAATGTTGTGGGTTTGATCCCTCTTCATATATTTTAATTCTCATATCCCAGCTCTGGCACTGGCATGCGATGATATATTATAAAATCACCAGTAACTGTTAATCTAAGCTAAAGCTGAAAAAGAAAAGGGGTATTGATTTCCCTTATTTTACAAATTTGTTTAAATATCTTTGTTCAATAATTTTAAAAATATCTTCTTTTGGCTTTGCAGGTTTTCAACATTCTTTGATGAATAACTTCTTATTTATTTTTGTAGGTTTTGCTAATTGTTATTAAATTCGTAAATACGTAACCTATAGCTATTTTCCATATAATTCTAAGAAATCGAGCAATTATTGTAGCTATTGAATCATAATTCAATAATTTTTACATATAAAAACAAATATTTCATTATAATTTGCATTTTAAATAGTTCATAACATAACTAATTTCATAATAAATCAAATATAATTTCCAAGAAGTAGGATAAACTATTATCATTACTAAAAATTCGCACCTGAGCAAATGAGCAAACATCACCTATACCGAGGACGCTCACTGTAAAGTTCCTGTAGAAGTCCACGACGTCGAGAGCCCTCGTCCGCAGTGACAACAACACCAGCGGACACACCAGCGGGCTCAAAAGCTCGAACAGGATGTACACCTACACATTAACAATTATAAAAAAATAAAAAAAAGAACAAAATCGGCATTAAATAAAATGCAACGATCTTAACTAATTTTAAATGGGACCACATCAGAAACACTAGCTGTCATGTAAAAAAAGAATTGTCAAAGTTATTACACCCAGTGAAAACTTATGTGGTTAATACACATAAAAAACAGTTGAATTGAGAACCTCTCTTGTTTGAAGCCAGTAAAAACTATTCCAAACATTACATAAGGTAACTCTAAGTAATTGGTATGAATTAATTTAAGCCTTCTCTCAATAGGCTTGATTCTAATAAAAATAAAAATAAAAAATTAAGTCACAGGATAGTAAAATTTACTTTGTGTGTCTAAGTAAATTTTACAATCGTCTGACATGTAGCTCATATGCTACATATATAAATGACCATACAGAAAATAAAATAAATTTACACATATACGTGAACATATATTTTAAAAATATCGAAGGATATAGAGGATGCATCGTCTGACTGATAACACCAGTGGTTGTGGGCTGGAATCCCACTCGGGAAAGCGATATTTAAATAATTTTCATTGACTTCTGCCACTCGACACGCAATGTCTCAATATTCGGGCTGTAAGAGGCTAAGCGTGAAGCTGAAAAGAAAAACAAACTACCGCTCTAAACTGGAAAAGATCCTGAAAGTGTGCGGCGACGTCCTTTGTATGGGCACGTCCCCTCCAAGCGGCGGGCAAGTAGTGCACGTGACCCAGCACTTGCACTAGTAACTCCTCCCCCCTCGCAGGGCCCGTACATCCTCCTCCCAGTCTCTCCTCCTCACCTATGAGAGCTCTAAACAAAACAATAACAAAATCATTAAAATAACTTAAAAATAAAATTCAACAATATATTATCTTGCCAAGTATATTTCTATTTTTAGATATGTTGAACAATGAATCAGTGTACATGTCTCAGCTCATATTAGTGATATTATATGTACGTTAAACAAAAAGAAATAATTTAAAAGGTAGGTAGGTGGTAGGTAAGGTATTAAATTTTTATGTTTTCAATTTTTTTTTTTATTTTTTAAATTGAATGCATAATATTTAAAGAATATTGGGTAAAAATTTCAAGTCAATTGGAGCAAAATTGACGAAGTTATGAGTATTTTTATATATGCCGGATTTTTGTACCTATACCCGACCCAACTAGAGCGCTCCGCCTCAGCCGAGCGCGTTTTTGTGCTCTTCCCAAGGATGTCTTGGATGCAATCCTATCTACGAAGATCTGAGCAAAGATGCCTTCCTGAAACGATGTGTAGGACGGAGGCTTCACATAGATTAACAATGAGAGTTTGAACCAACTTATTTGGAAAATCTCACCGAAGTATTGATTAGAACCTCCGTCATCGTTGAAATTGTTTATGTGGCAGCCAGTGTCTTCAATGTACGTTTGCTTTACTCACCTTCATGCAAGACATGGAAATCAGTAGTGTATCAAGCGGTCATGACTGGGCGCGATCTACTGACTCTATACGGATAAGCCGAGCAGAGCAGGAAGCTTAACGACAAACCAAAGAAGGCAGGATTCCTCGTAGGCAGGTGCAAAAAGATGCATTAGACATCATCGATGATAGGAACATTCTCTATGGACCTGGCATTGATGACTCAGTGTGAGGTATGTCGATAAAATTCGCTTATAAACGTTTCACACTGTATTTTTTTGTATTTAAAACTTTAAAGCTTTTTTCCCACAACTCACGTTTTTAAAGTTGGTGTCCCTCATAACTTCAAACCTACTGCACCGATCTTTTTGAAATTTTAAGCACTATTTCTGTATACAATTTACGAGGTAACGCTGGAGAGTTCTTTTTCTTTTTGTTAATAATTTTGATTTCGCAATAACAAATTAGCCGATTTTTTCCCAAAAAATTGTGTTTTTCACTTCAAAGTGTTCGAAAAAATAAACAATTACAATTTCGAAAAACCCAAACGCCCAGCGTTACCTGGGGAACTAGGAACTATTATCTAACGAATAAGCTTTAATTTTTAGATTTCAGATGATCCAGCACAAAGTTATGAGGGGCACCGCAGTTCAACTTTTTGTCGAGTGTCTCGAACCGTCCGAACAATTGCTGCCATTGCCGTATTTTTTAATATTTTTTTTGTTTAAAATTGATAATACGTTCTTCGAATGTTATACTTTAATATACCATTGGTTGGGTAAAGAAATTTGAACTGTGTTTTCAGTAAAAAAAATCACTAAATCATGGCTGTTTTCTTATGAATTAACCTTGCCCTCCCCTTAAAACACATCTCTTACTAGTTAACTACTTAATTGTACTCAGCTAAAAGATTAACAAGGCTAACTGCTTATAAACACTAAAAATTAGTGTTTTATTAGTATATATACATAGTAATAAATCATAAATGGATACCTGGCCGCGGCGAGTATGCACGTGAGTATCGTGATGATAGTAAGCACGTGCTCCACTGTAAGCACGTCCTCGTCGTACACAGAGAGCACCACGAGCACGCCCAGCACGCTCGCTGACAGAAATACTACATTCCTATAACATTTATACTTAAATAAATTAAATTTAATTGTCATAATTAAAATTTTAACAAAAAACACAAAACGGACTTGAAATAAAATGCGTCAGTAGTCCCAACTTAGCAAAAAATTATGCGCTACCAATAAAAATACAGTCGTATAAGTATATCGTAAAAATATATTAAATTAACAAAATAAATATTACACACCCTACCATGGTTAAATATCCATGTTTATATAAAGTGATATACATTGCTTAAGACAACGCGTTGTTAACGCATCAACAAAGACACTAGTTGAAGTAAATCTACAAGAGAGACGAGAGTTTACTTAGCCATATTTATATTTACTAGTAGTCACATAGACGTCGAAAATATGCGTTGCTTTAGCAACGTACCAACATCTCAGGTCACGTTATACAAAAGTGTATGTCAAACATAAGATAGTGTCAGTAATATTTATTTTATTTCTGTTACATTATTATAAAAATATTGGTGTTTTGTATTCGTCTCCATGTCTCAATACACATATATAAGTTTACCCATATATCTCTATTTACCATATATATATTCCTCACATATGATTAGGTTTTAAAATGCTACTTACTTAGCTATGACAGTAGTGATGGGTGAGGTGAAACTTGCGAGGTATTTAGTGGCGGGCTTGTGTGCTCGGTTGAGCCTATCTCGGAGCTCGTGCTCGAGTTCGTTAAAGTGGCGCAGGGTTACCCTGGCGTATAGAGACCAAGTACGGAGTCCCAATGAGGCTGGAGATCGCTTTATAAGCTGTAAATTGCAAAATATAATGACGACCCGTGTGATCTACCTCTAAATATTTTTTTCCAATTGATTTTAAAAGTGTTCATTATTCATTTAATCCTTTCAGTTATATAAATTTTCTATGACACTAATAAAATCGTAAATACTTCTAATATGTATCTCTCATACGACAAGAACACTAAAAACAGCTGTTTAAGCAATTTAACTATGACAAGGAGTAATAATAAAACTAGTATTGAAAATTCATATAAGTAAAATAAATATGTAAACTTATTACAGACCTCTGCATAGTTGAAGAAGAAGTATAAAATTTGCCAGGCTTGTATAAGTGGAGCAAGAAGCAAATTGACTACAGCCAACAGAACAATTTGCCTTTCCAGTTGACGGGCGAGCATCATGCGCTTCGTATGATCCTTGTAAGCGCTGCGCAACTGCCAACAGTTTTCCCAAGGACTCCACGGACTATCTGTTTTCAAAATATTATAGTTACAATTTAGATATTAGCATTACATATTACAAATCAAAATAAATTTGGCACAATTTTTATATATTTAATAGTATTTTTATTGTGCTAAATGTTATCATATATAGACATATGAGTGACTGGCATACACTGTACAGTCGAAACTACTATCCGTATAAATCTTGACTTTAGCATGAACTATTATTTTATTTAGTAGGATCCCTAGGGAAGGTTAGGGAAAGCCAGAAAATTAAATAAACAACGTAACAGCAACGACTGATTCTCTTTTCTATTACATAAAATTTATTCTATAAAATAATCAGTAAAAAATGTGCCTATACGTTGAGTATATTTACGAAAAAATAATTAAAAGTAATGAAAAAACTACTGTTTTTTCATCTCATCCATAACTCTATGGCTGGAATATAACTCTATGGGTATTGATTTTTTTCTGTCTGTTAGTCTATTTGTACACGCACTTCTTTTAAACTTTGGGATGGATTTGAATGAAACTTTGCCATATATCTATTATACAGGGGCAGAATTTATTATTTATTTTGAACACTGGCATACTCAATGTGGAACCATACCAGAACAGCTAAACAATAAGAAATTAGAGCAAGCCGGCTAAGTAAAATTTTTTTATCTGTTGGGCATTTTCTAGTCATAATGGAAATTTAAAATATATATATGTTGCAAGTTTCTATTACAACACGTCAATTATTGAAGTACAAAAATATTTTTAACTGAACTTAGGCAAAACTAAGCTATAAATGTAGATAATTAACTACTAACGTCTCTCCGACTATCCCACTAGGATAAGCATAGGGATAAAGCGTGAAGCAAAGTTAAGTTAAGGTAGTACAACTAAAATACACTAAAATAACATGCTTGATCAATTCTGTGTTGATAAAGTATGAAATAAAACAAAAACAAATAAACACTTACAAAATAAAAGGAACTCCAAATTCCATTTTAAGCCTCTGCTCAAATAATGAAAATCCCCAACAAAAGGCAAATGGATTTGTAGAGGGAGTAAATTCTTATTAACCATCGCCACCATATAATTGTTAAACCTAAAATTATTACATTACTTGTAATTTGCAATATATAAAACTGTATGTATATTATTTACACAGCAAAATAAAGAGAAATTCCATCAAGATAGTCTTATACTAATTTATTAGACATTCACTTCATTCATTAAATAATAGCTTTTATTCAGATACTACAGTCGCAAACAACATCTTGCCAATAATATAAATATAATCAATTTAATATTATTTATTATATAAGTGTATAAAGAAGCTAAAATTAAGACATTACAAATAAATATATGGAATTTGATTATTTAGGTTTCACATAAAAGCATCACACTTACAACATTCTTTTAAAGTGCATGTAGATGAAAATAATACAATATGGCATGCTTCAAAATATTGACGGTTAAAGTTGGACAGAATTATACAGAAAGTCCTCTAATTTATAGACAAGAGCATATAAAGAGGCCATTGCGAGAACAGTGGGACAGCTTCTAACTATTATTTTCATTTTTCAATTTAGTAAGCGACGTTGAGTTCCGCCACTCACACCACACAATATCTCGATAGCAAACGGAAACCGCCGAAAAAACTGCCTACGACTAAGTTTTCCCTGATATACCCTTTTATACAGGATAAAGCATAAAACTTTCATATCAATATATAAGAAGTTAATTTGAAATGAGTATTTGAAACTGTGTTGCATATATCTATTTAATATGAATGTTAAAAAAAATGTCACTGAGTCAACGGCAACTAAAGAAACAAATATAAGCAGAACTATTATTATTAAAAATAATGATGGCCAAATTACTTGGCTGCAACATATATTTATTTACATATTTCTTTTATTTATTATCCAAACCTTGTCTTGTCTAGCACAGTTTTTTTTCTTACCACACAATAAAAAAGTAAATATTATTAATAACATTTTACCTATAATAGATATTTGAAGATGATATAATAATATAGAAAGAAAAAATATACATGATTGAACATAATAATCATGTTCATATTCTGTCTTAAAACATTAATATTATTATTTCTTAATTATAAAAACCACTCGCAACAAGGCTTTTGATTTTAAAGTCATTGAACCAAGTAAGGTAAAGAAAGTGATATTTATTTCGCAATGCTAGTTATAATGCAAACATAGTAAACTTTGACAATAAATGAATTATTAACAAGATGTTTATGACAATAAAAGATTGAACAAAAAAAATAAAGAAACAAATAGATTTGCAAAACCTTTTTTATAATATGAAAAGTTTTGTTGACAATATTATGTGTGATAGAAATTAAATCTAATTTCCAACTGCAGGAAGTATGTATGTATACCCATTTAAGTATAATAAATGCAACATTTTTGTACACAGGAGTACTTGTGTTTATTTACTTCTTCATATATTATATGTACTTACCATCTTTCTTTATCATGGTAGATAAATAATAAATCTTTTGCCAGTTACTTTCATTTTGGCTAATAGAAATCATTAAATCATTTTAGAAATAAATATAACACACCTGAGTATTCTGTGATAAATATCTAATTCATTTATTTCTTGTTTGTGTACACACATGTGATGTTCAGGTTGTGCCTCTCTTACTCTTTCCTGAATTGTGGACCAATTAACCCAAGCCAAGTCACTCTGCAGCAAGTAAAAATATGAAATACAATATTTTATTTCCATTTACTTATACATAGTATAACAATTTTGTATTTTCTTTTTTTATAGAATATATTCTACTAAAATAATAAGAATAAATGTTTATAAATAAGTTTGTAATTATTTTTTAAGTTATTTAAAAATGTTAGTAATGAGGTGAAAAAGTAGAATACATTTTTTTATTAACTTACCTCTTTGATTTTTAAAGCATTACTGTAGAATAATTTTGTATCATAAGCATAGTATAAATGATATATTGATATAACCAATCTCATGAACCAAATAATTGAACACAAAACAATTAAACACCACCTGAAAATATAGTTATTAAATTAAGGCAGGATATTTTTTATGGTAATGTATCTTATATATAAACATTTATAATTTCACACTTACCAAGTCCAAGATATATTGCCTACACATATTGATGTAGGAATTATTACATCACTTAAGCTAAGCTTTTCACTCCTATTTGCTTTTGGATCATTTCTAAATAATCTTGGATAATCTACACAATGCACCAAAAATGTAGAAAACCATACAATGAATATAAATTGTAACAGATAAAGTAAATCTGACATTATCATTGGATAAAAACCTCCTCTAACATAATATCTATACATTTTTGTAAAAAAAGAATCCAGATCCTCAATGTGATTCCATCCTCCTAAAAACCATATTATTAATTAATAATTTATGAAAAAATATTTAATAAAAATCAATCAGTATTGCTATGTACAAATACCACATGCTTTTATACACCAATTGAAAAAAAAATACTAATTCTGATAACCTAAAATTAAAATCATGATCAATAATATATTTTTTTTATTACATAAATATGCAGAAAAATATATTTTAAAAATCATTATTGATAATATATAATTTATATCTACGGGGTTTAGCAGCGGTCATTAAAATATAAACAAATATAAAAAAATATTGAACAAAGACTATTTTTAGCAAAAAAAATATCTTACCTTTAGTTTGTGGTACTTTATGAATTATCACGTTAGTAGCATCGTCATGCTCCTGATCCAGGGTAATCATGGTTGGAGTATTAATATTTTCTCCAAATCTTGGTATTGGTGGAGTCAATTCGTTATTTAAAGCGCTATACGTAATATCACGTCGAAAATTTTCCATTTTAAAATTTATCTTTGTCTTCTTTGTGGTTTCTACGTCTTATTATTTTAAATAGAGACTTTTTAATATCTAGACATTCTTGACTTTGGCCCAGAAACGCAAAAAACTTTCATGAAAAATGACTTGTTAAATGTGTACAAAGGATTTTAGTTCCGTTATATATTAAATTTATGGAAATCATCAGTAACACATAAAAAATCTACTGAGCATCAAATAAAACTAGTTCAAGGATACAAAGAATTTAATAAATCTAAAATTCAGTATTGTCTCTAACGATGAACAAACTTCACAAACCAAACGTCGAAAATAAACGAGCAACGAATGACAGTCGTGTGAACAAACATTAAAAAGTCCTTTCTACGCAAAATATCATATGTTAAACAAAACAGATAAAATACATACTACTGTTGTCATTATTCATTGTAATATATAAAGTGCAGTACACACTGATAACAATTATGACAATGTTTCCACTGTTTTTTTCTCATTCTACAAAGAATATCACCTAATTGTATGCCTTCAAAGAATTTTATTGAAATAAGTACTAAAAATAAAAGCATCTGGAATATAATTTATTTAATTGTCTTCAGCCTTTGTATATTACATTGATGATTTATTTTGTATTTACGTTTTAAAATTAATATTACTGGTACTTCTCCGTAATGCAAAATTTAATCATTTTCATATTACTTATCTAGGGGAGTTATCTTGTCATAATAATTTTTACCGAGTCAATATTTTTCGACTATTAAATTTATATGTCATTCTGACATAAATCCTAGTCACAACTCATGTTTTAGTTTTTCATTCATAACTTTTATTATTGCATTGTTTACTATAATTTATGATCTGATTTATTTTTTACAAATACTTATTACATAAAGTACAACGAATATACATTCATCGAATCTTTTATTAAGTTACATCACGGTGAAGTTTATGTGATTTCTACTCAATAATGTTTATTGTTGGCTTAACTGGTGGACTTGCAACAGGGAAAAGTACTGTTCTCTCTATATTTCGTGAGAATGGTATAGCTGTCATAGATGCTGACGATATAGCCAGACAGAGTAAGTACATGTATCTGAGGGAACTTCGAATATTTCAAGGTTGCCCATAGAGAAGTCTTAAGGATTTACTCATTTCTATAAATTAGTTTTTATAAATTCTGATATTTCTTTTTTTGAAGTTATAATATTATAATTATAAAACCTAAGTATACTTAGTGAAAATTTTATTTGAAAATTACTATTAATATACACAATGTACTTTTTTTGAAATATTAAATGTTAATCTGACACAACAAAAGATAGAATATTATGTTTCTACAGTTTTAGAACCTGGAACAAAAGCATGGAAAGAATTAAGGCATTATTTTGGCGAAGATATTTTGCTAACTGATGGAAAAGTGAATAGAATAAAATTAGGCGAAATCGTCTTTCAAGACATTGAAAAGAGAAGAAAACTTAACACAATAACACACCCAAGAATACAAAGTGCTATGATGAAAATGGCCTTTAAGTATTTCTTTTCTGGTCATAAGTATATAGTTATGGAAGTACCATTACTCTTTGAGACTGGCAAAATGTTGCATTTTATGCACAAAATTATAACAGTTGTGTGGTAAGCAGTTTATAAAAAATAAACACAATTTGAGTTTACTAATATAATAATTTATCCTCTGTGGGAGGACACACGTGCTGTAGTAGTTATTTCGTATATAAATTACACTACGCATTTAGTTAAATGGTAAAATAATTTAATCAATAGAAATTGAAGTGTAGTATTATTCTCAACTGGACAAATATGAAAGAGGCTTATGTTATCAAGAATTACTTTTATCCTCTGATAAACATTTTTAGAGTGTTTGCTTATAATTGTTATGGTATTCCAAGTTTGCCAGTTGAGCACAGATCATTTTGGCAATGTCACATTGTATGTAAAGCCAAATTACTATTACATAAAAAAGAGGCTATAAGATTAAGGACCAATTTTATTGTATTATTTAAAAACAAAAGGGAAAAATTGTACTATGTAAAGTGAAATTATAGAACAATTTTACCTGACCAAAAAAATATAATATTATTCATTTCTTAACCATTCACGCTAAATTTTTTAATTAACTTATTGACATCCTAATATTTTGATTGTTTTAGTGAAAATCACCAACAACTTGAAAGACTATGCAAAAGGAATGACTTCTCAGAGAAAGTTGCAATTCAAAGAATCAATGCCCAAATGCCTCTTGAACAAAAAGTTGCCAATTCTCATTTTGTCATAGACAACTCAGGAGATATTGCAAACACAAAACGGCAAACTTTAAGCATAATACAAGTATTAAAACATTCTAAATTCACATGGTCAGTATCTCAATTTAATTAAATCATAAATAAAATATTTGTTTTGTTCCCTACATTTCTATCAAGAATATGAAATTTAAGTGAAATTTATATGAATATACTGTTAACTCAAGTTTTTGGGATCACCCTATTGAAAAATCTATACTATAATAAAATAGTAAAAAGAAGTGTAACTGGACAAGATATCTATAAAGAAACAATTTAGGGTGATAAAACACAGTCATAAAAAGATAATTCATAATTTTAAAATATTTTTTCTGTCTGTCTGCCTGTTTGTACACACAGGACCAATTAATATCGAAAAGCGAAACTCCTGAAGTAGAACCATAATAGATCAGCTACACTCTTATGAATTAAGAAATGCCACCAAAGTTGTTCAGCATTTCCAATGACATATAACAATTTAAGATCAGGAACAATTGATGAAGGATCATAGCAGTCCAGCTTTAGCAAAAATTATTCAGTATGATCAGAGCTTCCCATTGATCTACAATAATTAAAGATCTGAAGTAGAAAAACACGTATGTAGTAAAACTAGGAGTCCAGCTTCAGCTGTTATAAATAAAGAAATGGCAATTTATCAAAAGCTGTGCAGCGCAATGAACATGTTGTATTGACGGTGCCTGATTGTAAACACTATGGTTATGAACTCAATCTCCACCTGGAGGTATGAATACATGCCATGCTGAATGACTTTCAAAGAACACAGTTATAAAAATAATATTAGTCAAAGTCAACACAAAGAAGTTGCCGGCAGCAACTAATATTAAATAATACTGAAACTGCATGAAATATATTAAATGAATATATGTAATCATCAATTTATTGAAAAAAAATAGGTCTTAAATATTGTAATTCATGTTTACAGAGTCTTATGAATCATATATCATATGAAGACTGCATTCATTATTTTTAACAATTTTTAATATATTATATTATTATTGTAGTATAAGTCTATGTATAAATAGAAATTTGTGCTATCTTTCTTTAATTTATAATTTTGTTTTCCAGGTACTTTCGCACGATTATTTTAATCGGTTTGCTCTCAGTCATATTTGGGATCACTCATATAGCCACCAATATGTTTGATTATAAAACTTAATATGTCTAATAAAGTGATATTAAAATAGGAAATATTTTATTACATTTTTATATATCCTAATGTTAATATTGTAATTATATTTGCAAAACATATTGTTCTCCTCTCCTCGGAAGAAGTAGATAAGAAAAATTAATAAAGTATACACAATTTATATCGAGGATATTTTAAATCAAAGGAAAATGATTATAAGCTCTTTGTAACACTGTAAATGTAGGTTATTATAGTTGAAAGATTCTATATTAGGTAAGTCATTAAAATATAAAAAGTGTGAGTTAAACTCCGAGAAACCACCGAGAGTTTTGTACAAACTTATGACATCTATAAACTATTATATATATAAAAATAAAACCCTATTTTCCTTGGTCACGACATCACGCGTATGATCTGTTTGTTATTGTCAAAAGAAGGTTCATATGGAAGAAAAAATTAAGAAATTTGCGGGGAAAATAGAAAATATAAGAATACTAAACCACCATATTACATTTTCTTATGATTTTCTAATGTAACTTTAGCGCTTTTGACATTTCGTTTGAAGTAACGTTTACAGAATGCGAGATGCAACTCCACCTAAATGGGTAGATAAAGGCCGGCCGACTACCCACTAAAACTTCACGAAGCTCTTCCTCAAGTGCTACTAGCCGGGGCCACGGAAACTTCCCTAATCTTCCATGAGCCCCGACGTCGGGAACCTGCTGCCTTGCATGTCGAGGGTGTCCCACACCCTTAACAACCCGCTCGGAGAAGCGCATGGGAGCAACCTGCGCAACTACCAGACCAGGAGACTGGGCTGGACGTCCTCTAATTGAATTAGGACGAAAGGCGGCGATCTTATACTGCCCTCCGGCGCTACGGTGTCCTGTGACGGATGGCAAGATTGGAGGAGACCTCCCTTACCCGTTCCCTCGCCTATTTTTTGAGCAGAACGAGCAAACCGCAACATGCCACATCTTCGAGGCATCTCTATATTCACAGTGGTGGCAGCGGGCGTCGGGCTGTCTCTCAGCGACCCGATACATGTGAGAACTTAAGTGGTACGTAATTGTAGGACGCCATGATGCCATCATTATGATCATCATCATCCAGGCCCGCGAATGGTGTTGCCAACTGGAGCTCCCACTCTTAGTGTGCGGCTATCCGCGCCTTCGTCCGTGATCTTTAATTTTGACGCAAAAGAATAATCTCGAATGTATAAATATTAAATATATTTAGTGCTATTATTTATTTTTGTAGATTTATTAATTTTACCCCCTATATTATTATATCAAGTCAAATATGATTAAAATTGATACTGCTGTTATAAATGTTCATTGATTGTTAGGCGGTACTAAGTTCGCCGGGTCAGGTAGTGTAATATAAGTTAAATAGTTCGCTCAACAAAGATTTTCCGTGCTTGATTTCTGTCATATCGTTTTTACGAGTACCCTTAACAGTTTACATTATTCTTATCATCGCTCCTCAAAACTACATATTTAATGTGTACAGATTTTTTTCTTTTATATTTCCCGTAAGAAGTTTTTCCTTACCAAATTTCATGACTGATTTCTAGGTCAACAAAATGTACCTATAGGGCTCGAATAATTTCTCTAAAAGCAAAATATGCGATACAATCATATCTTTTCACAGTTAACAGAGATCGGTGAAAAATATTTGTATTAGATATAAGATCCAATTAAATAAATGACAATAGAAAAAAAAATACTGATAATAATATTATGGAATATTTTTTATCGTTTGCTTAAAAATATTTTTAAATCGTTTTGTAAAATTTTGGGGCAGCTTTGATCGTGTCCACCAATTAAACTGATTAAGCGAAGCAGTAACTGAAGCGTGCTTTCTGAAAGTATTATCATTTGATAATGTTGAGCTCGTGATGTTCATGGCCTCAGTTACAGAAACTGATGAATTCGTATACGATTCAAAGTCACCCTTTAACAAATTGTAACTGTAAGATCCAAATATTGCCCTGAAAATATATTAAGGTTATCTTACAGCTAACGGTATTTATAACCCATTTTTTTCATTTCACTGCGAATGTTCAACTGTGGCTTTGTCTTTAAGTGAGAAAGAAAAATTATATATCCCAGCAGTGTGTAAAAAAATTTTTAGAATGGCAGAACAAAAATGTAAACTTAAGGACGTGTTTTGTCTTGACCAGAAAAATAAAAATAATTGAAATATTATTAAGAGTTCACTGAGTGAGGATCAAGCTCGCAACCATTCATCGATTTACCTAACCTTACAACTACACTGTGACGGCTTCTATACTCTATTATCTATAAATATGATATATTGTTATAGTATCTTATAAGTTTTAAATATACTAAATTTCATATTCTTCCTTCCTTGGTCAAAAGTTTTTCCTTCACGTATTAATATACTGGTGATATGTTTTTATGTGCATACATGGTTATGATTTTTTGCAATACTTGCTTGTAACATACTAAAATTATATGGAGAGAACCATAAAATTTTATGCAATCGATGTTTTATAAAAATATCTTACGGTTTTACTCCTGGTTCAATCACATAACGCGGCAGCTTGACCTTGACTTCACATCTAATTCCCTCAACACTAAAATCAAATTAAAGCAAAGTTAAAATTGGCTACTAGAAAGAAGTTGAAAAAAAATTTACAGAATATAACATTTTCAGGACATGGTATTAAATTTCTTAAAAGTAAAGTAACTACTGGTAATTCTCTTTAAAATCTCTGCCAAAGACAAATTGATAATATCATCATAATTCTTTCGAATTTAAAATTATAATATTAACACATAATTAGATTCACATAGGTATTTACTCACAATATCAAAATAATATAGACTTGTTGTAACATTTTCAATAATAATATGGAACATATCGATTTCACTTTAAAAATCGTAAAATAAAACGATTTGCAACTGAAATTGGTTTTTTTATTCCTGTAAACATCTAAACATATTATAAAACCGTAAACATCGAATAGAAACTAAAACTTCTAGGGATTTTTTATATTTAAGTAAGAAAAAACAAAAACACGACTTGAAATTTTAGTCCGTCTTTCTGTGTGTCTGTCTGTTGATCGCATTTCTTCCAAAACTAGCTACAGGACAAATTTTTATTGTTTTTTTATATAATGATGCTAATGACGATACTAATAATGATGGCATTAGCCCTTGGGAGCTTATACTTTTAAACTTATCCGGGTAGCTATTATTATGTTTTACTTTTATGTACCTATCTGTTTTTATATTATTTTAATATTTTTTGCCAACTAGGGTTTTTATTTGTTTGATTTTTTTTTTATTTTGTCATTTATATTTAAACTATTTTCATTATTTCTCTGTGGAAGAACAAAACTAGACGTGGACTCGAGTCCCACGATTTTACACGAAATGTCTCGAATTTGGGCATAAGGCGGCAAACGGAGTATCCTGACACTAGGTTTACTCTGACTACCCTACGATGCGGGATTAAACGTGAAGCTGCAGTTATTCATCCTGTAAAGTAATTATTAGGAGTCCTTTTAGTATCGTCGATTTAAATTCGAAGACGACTTATCAAACCATTCACGCCTGGTACGAATCTTAATATGCATACTATTAAATGAGTACATATTTTAGTGTCGCGCCATTGTTGGACTTTTTTGAAATGTTACATATATATTTTTGTCTTTCTTCTCTGTTTGATGAGTAAGTATCTCTTTATTGAGGATGTATGTTATGTACATACATTACGTACGGTAATTCATACATATCTACACATTAATATATATATACGTATAATTTTGTACTTCTTTTTACGAAAATTAAGCGGAAGGAGAAGTATGAAATATTTAAAATGTATGGAGAAGAAAACCAATATTTTTCATAAAATTCATTAGAAATACATCAAATTAATAAAGTAATTGTTACACGCCTATCATGCATTTGACATACAAATAGTTGTTTAAAATTACTTACACATTGCTAAGACAACGCGTTGTTTACGCGCCAACGGAATTTCTAGTATTATTTAAATGTTTGATATACCTATACTATATATGCTATAATAGCAGTAGGCACATGCCACTAGGTATTCGGTAAAGACGCCGGACGAACCAATTTTGATAATTTTTTTTTATATGTTAAGTAGTGCTTCTGATATGGTCCTATTTAAACTGCATTAGGATCTGACGGGGAGCTTTTGAGTAATCCATAATATTTTTACTATTTAGTACATTTTATTTAATTTGGTTGTCTTTTTGTTAAAAATTGTAATGATCAAATATCGATATCTATTTTATAACATTATTATTCACACTTTCAAAACATCAGATATTATCCTTATCTTAAAAATAATAGAGCTGATCGATAATAGTTTCATTAGTGGCATTAAGCGAGTGTAGGCTAGGAATGATTAGGATATTATCACAAAAAAGGTATTAGTTAAGTATAATATTTTTTCCTGTTTTGTTTTAATTCCAGGTAACTTTTGTTACATACTGTATTCAGCTTACATAAAGAATAATAAAGCATTTTTCCAAAGAGAATTTCCACATTTAAAACTGAAATTAAGCTTTATTATACAAGTTTCACTACAAAAGATAAAACACAATCGCAAAAATGTTTGAAATTTCATCACTGCGCACCGAGGTGACGTATATTGAATGATAAAAGTGTGGGCGGGATGCAGCGGGTGGGCGGGTCAGAGTAGAGTACCGCAACCCTCTATGTAAACCTCCTGAGCTCACTCCGCTGCGGAGTGCCTTTGTGTGAACACGAAAGTGATGTATCTGATAATGTTGTGAGTGAATCCTAGAGACTGTGAGAAATTTATGACAAAACTCAAAATGGACACGGTTAATGATAATCACTGCGCTCCTTTAGATACAAATTGTGGTCAACTAAATCATAATGGATCTCCAATTTCCGGCAACAGCTCCGATATTTTTCTATATGATGATTCGTCGATGTCTGATGGAAGTTTATATGCCAGCGATCAAGAAAATCACTTAACACCCAGAAAAAGGTAATTTCTAGAAGAAAAAGGTAAATGTTTTGAACAAGAAATAGCATTATCTTCTTAGCATTAAATTCTTATAAATACATAAATATATAATTTCCGTAAATTTCTAAAATAAATTGTTTGGACTAAGACAAAAACAAAACTAAGTTAAGATTAAGACAAAAGTAGTAACTTTAAGATAAAAGTAATTACTATACGTATATATGTAGCTCAAAAAATATTTGGTAAAATTCTATCTTAAATCTATCGTTATTATATTTTAAAAAATTATCCTTATTTAGTTTATAGCATTATTCTTAGAACAATAATTGTATATTCTGACCGTGAGATGTAAAACAATTACCTTTCTACATAAAAGATTCAGTAGAACGTCAAAGGTTTACTGAAAGAGAAAATAAAATAAACAAACACTCAATGTTTCTATTAACTTAAATCTATTAATTAAATTTTTTAAATTAGATTTATACCTGTTTAATTTTTTTAGGTGCGATTGTGTGAGTGCCTGTATAAAAATTAATTTACACATAATTAATAATCTATTTATTTAATAGCGGATTTTGACGTTTTTTAATATTTTTATTTGAAATTTGAAATTTTATAATAAAATTCTTTAAAAAAATTGTATTGCTATTTATATATGTAACAAATACTCAGCTCTTCTATGATTGCGAACAATTTTTGTTAAATACTATTCATATGAATTTTTGATATCATAATTGTACGCGATTATGTGTAATTTAGCTAGCTGGCTTTGCGATTACTTATTTACTTTTAAATGTATTAGTCTGCACCGATTTGTCGTCTTTACAAAACGTGAATATGAACTTAAGTTATGACAATTTTAGGTAAAAATCGGTAATATTTAGGTGGTAAAATAGTATATAACAGATTGTCTTATAATCCATATATAGAATTATACATAAATATAAGTACCTACTTATACCTAAGAAGATTCAATAATCCAAATTATCTTAAGTTATTAAATGTAAATTTGTTATAAATCTGTAGATAGAGTAAAATTAATTTTTAATAATTTTAAGTAGCTATAATATCCGCACCAGACGTGAATAAATTAATATTTCGAAAATATATATTTTTAAAGCAGCCATTTCCGAATTTAAAGGGTATATGTAAATTCTGTTATGTTGTTATAATAATTATGACATGAAACGTACATATTATGATTTGCTCACCTTACAAATAAAAAATAAATCTTAATCTCTATTAATAGTTAAATAATTGTATAAGTCAACTTGTCAACCGCTTGATACAGGTATAAAGATTAAGGATATTTGTTAGTTTATAGAATTTAGCATAATTTAAAATTAGTAAGTAGTTTGTCATATAAAACTTCATTTCATGACTTTATTTTTAGTCGATAGACCTAACCCTGTCCAAGATTATTTAACAAATATTTATTTCAATTTATTTAGCACATTATATTATAATATTTTTATTCTGTTTAAATAGATATTTACAACTGGTTATATATAAACTTATCTAACCAGAAGTAAATATCTATTTAAATATAATAAAACTGTAAAGGCGGTAGCGGTAAATCCTGTACATTAAATATACCTAAAGTAAAAAATGTATTTCTAGAGGTAGGTATGTACTTATTTAGGAATATATATCTGTTTTGTTTGTCTTTTACGCGAAGCTATTGGACGAGATTTGATAAAACTTTGTTTAAATTTGATTAACTTTTTGTTGTATAGCTATTAGTCGTCTGCAACATATATGTTATTATTGATTTTAAATGAACTTCCAACAGACCGTCTAATCTATAGGATATATTAATATAGCGACTAAGAAAAAGTTGGTCAACGTGAAGAACATTTTCTGTTGACAGCAGCCTAGCTAAATCTTAAAAAGATAATTTAAAAGAAATGGATGCACCGCCTTAAGATGATTTTCAATGTGATAAAAAAATTCTATTGACATAAATAAACAAAAGTCTGGCGCATAAGATATGAGACCTTAGCATCCCAGCTAAGCCTTAACAGACATGTTCAAAAAATATTTAGTTTGATGGAGATCTTCTATCTCCTAACATATATAAATAACTATGCGCGGGATACGGCCTTAAAACGTAGCAAGAACTTAAACGAACGAATCGTGAAGTTATAATTTTATACGAAATAAAATAACTATTATTATTTTTGACAAAAGCCTTTGTAATATTGTTTACATATTTTTTGCTAAATTAATGGTAAATTTTGTTTAAAGATCAGAGTATAGACGATTACACAAACGTCGTCTCCGATGTCCGCAACAGCAAATCCAACAGCGACAGGCAGCAAATCTGCGCGAGCGGCGTCGTATGCAGTCCATCAACGACGCGTTTGAAGGTCTGCGTGCTCACATTCCCACTCTGCCGTATGAAAAACGTCTTTCTAAAGTGGACACCCTTAAATTGGCTATCGGATACATCAGCTTTCTTGGCGAATTGGTAAACTTATAAATGTTTATAAATAAAATTATATTCAAAAAGTATAATCACTTTATTACTCGTACATTAAAGTAAAAAATTACTCATTGGAAATTCTTGGTTAAAAAAAACAAGTTTAACAAGATATGGATAGTATTTTGTAAGATATCTACAATGTTGAATATTTCGAGACCCCAAACTATGTTATACTCTTTTTTTTCAAATAAATTTATGTTATTGTACTTAGGTACGTGCTGACAGAAGCGCGCCGGATTCTATGCTGTCTGGAGTCACCAACAGCCATAATACAAGTCATGAACAAAAAAAGATCATAATAAGAGGTTTGGATTTTTACACATATTTATCATTGAGTGTCACGAATCGTTGATAAGTTCTACAAAAATCTTAGGCTGTCTTTACATACAGCAGTTTCAAATTACTAAACTTGTTAGTTATTTTACATTTAATCGAGACTTAAATGGTTTAACAATAATATAGCTATATTCTAAGGAAGTGGCAACATTTTTTTTGTAAATACATACATACATACATACATACCTTTGGGGTCTTCAGACCACTGCCTGGTACGGAGTGTGGTGCCCATTAAACGCGGCAGCCGCAGAACACCTGCAACTCGCCGCGTATGGCACTACAAGTCAGCAGATTGGGATGGGATGCGTACATTTTACTCATCTTATCCCTGGGGGCCGGTTTGCTTCTCTTCTGATGATCCTAGTGACTGTGCCGCCGCTGTCACCGATGTGGTCCTGCAGGGTATGGAACTTTATATTCCTAGCTCTGTAGTGCCAATTGGTGGCAAGTCACGGCCTTGGTTTGGTACATTCTGCAAACAAGCTGCCATTGGCAAGCGCGAAGCGTATCAAGCCTGGGTCGAAGCACTAGTCACTAAGGATCCAAAGGTGAAAACCTTAAAGAAGAAGTATAACCGTGCCTCTAGGTTCTTTAAGCGGCAAATTGCCAGAGCAAAGTCCGAGCATATTGTCAAAATCGGCAGGAAGCTTGAGAGCTTTCCGTCTGGAACACGCCAGTTCTGGGCGCTCTCTAAGGCTGCACTTGGCAACTTTAGCCAGCCTTCGCTTCCGCCGCTACGCACAGGAGGTGACGTCCTGGTCCATACGGCGAAGGAGAAAGCCGATGTCTTGGGCACTCTTTTCGCCTCGAACTCGACTTTGGATGACCAAGGAACCACACCACCTACCATCCCGCGGTGCGAGAGCTCAATGCCGGACATTAAATTCAGCCAAAAAGCTGTTCGGCGAGCTCTGTCTTCCTTGGACATCCACAAGTCGAGTGGACCGGATGGCATTTCTCCTTTAGTGCTCCGTGCATGTGCTCCTGAGTTGACACCGGTGCTAACGCGTTTATTTCGGCACTCTTACTCCGTCGGCGTAGTCCCGGACACGTGGAAGAGCGCTCTGATCCACCCGATCCCGAAGAAAGGCGATGGCTCCGATCCAGCTAACTACAGGCCCATCGCTATCACCTCCCTGCTCTCTAAAGTAATGGAGAGCATTATAAACAGCCAGCTCCTGGTGTATCTAGAGGATCACCAGTTGATCAACGACCGTCAATATGGCTTCCGCCATGGTCGTTCAACTGGTGACCTTCTGGTTTACCTGACCCATCGCTGGGCTGCTGCTTTGGAAAGCAAGGGAGAAGGCCTGGCAGTTAGTTTGGACATGGCGAAGGCCTTCGATCGTGTGTGGCACAGGGCGCTCCTCGCAAAACTTCCATCGTATGGGCTTCCCGAGAATTTATGCAAGTGGGTCGCCAGCTTTCTCACTGGGCGTAGCATCAAAGTCGTTGTCGACGGTTTTTGCTCCGATCACATGCCCGTGAACGCTGGCGTTCCCCAAGGCTGTGTGCTGTCCCCTACGCTATTTCTTCTGCATATCAATGACATGTTGGTGGACTCTAACATTCATTGCTATGCAGATGATAGTACGGTGGACGCTGTATACTCCGGCCGCGCAGGTCTTTCTCGGGAAAACGTTGACGAGTGCCGAAAAAAACTTGTGTCTTCTGTTGAGGCATCCCTCGGGAATGTCTCTTCATGGGCTGAAAGGAACCTTGTTCAATTCAACCCCTTGAAGACACAAGTTTGCGCGTTGACCACCAAGAAAACCCCATTTGTCGTGTCACCAGTTCTCAAGAACACTCCTCTTAAAGCCGCGCCCAGTATCAGCATATTGGGCCTTAGCGTTTCGAGTGAGTGCCAGTATCGCGATCATCTGGAAAGCAAGGCCAAGTTGGCCTCGAAGAAACTGGGTGTTATCGCCAGAGCGAGACAGTACTTCACGCCAAAACACCGTTTGGCCCTGTATAGGGCTCAGGTTCGGCCTCATATGGAATACTGTTCTCACCTCTGGGCTGGTGCACCCCAGTATCAGCTTGAACCATTTGATCGCATACAACGCAGAGCCATTCGAATCGTTGGGGACCCGGTAATCTGTGCAGGGCTTGACACTTTGGCGTTGCGTAGAGACGTGTCCTCGTTGTGCGTTCTCTATCGCATATATCACGGGGAGTGTTCTGGGGAATTGTTTGACCTGATTCCTGCCGCAGGATTTTCAAACCGCACAGTACGCCACAAGCTTAAATACCATCCACACCACCTGGATGCGTGGCACTCCAGTACTGTGCGGTTTCGAAGGAATTTCCTTCCACGTGCCACTCAACTGTGGAATGGCCTACCTGCGGCAGTTTTTCCAGGTCGATACGAAATGGGTACCTTCAAAAAGCGCGCCTACTCCCACCTCAAAGGCCGGCAACGCACCTGTAGCTCCTCTGGTGTT
>JAKGSA010000005.1:1232312-1324464 GCA_033558755.1 Philaethria dido
TCCTTTTCCATAAAAAAAAAAAAAAAAAATACATACATAGCTTCATGCTCTATCACGCATATAGCAGGGTAGGCAGAGGGAACCTAGTGTTAAGACACTCCGTTCCCCACTTTCCGCCGAATTGAGGCATTGCGTGCTCAGTGGCGGAGCTCAACGCCGCGCTTTGCCTTGTTACCAAACCCAGGAAATGAAAAATTCCATTTCCTGGAGTGGGAATCGAACCCACAACATGTCGCGCTTGCAGTCGCACGCTTGTGCCTCTGCGCCACGGCAGGCGTTTTTTATAAATAATTTACAAAAGTCAATTAATACAGCTGCAACTCGAGTAGTGGATCAAACAGTACCAGGACACGACGTGCTCATTTTTGTTTATGCACCTTTTGACGATCAATACTGTTCGTTTATTTCAAATACATTTTAATTAAGTTTATTATCGACATCAAAATGAATATACTTATTATTACCTATGTCTATATAAGTAGGTATATTCATTTTGACATATATAGATAACGTTAATAAATTTCACAAGCAACTACTAGATCAGGTATAACCTATAATCTGATCTCAACCCGATTCTTTCCTTAAAAGAAATTTATGTTACTTGTTTCCAAATATGTAAGTATTTTAGTTGTCAGAAGTGATCTCTTTCTTTTATTTATAATATGGTACAGTTCGATAAACAATTAATGAGTGATAAACATAAATGCAATTCAAAATAAATAATACGTCCTTTTCCATATATTAAAAATAATTATGTACAATTTAGTATAATAGAATTGCGTGCCTTTACCCTATCGCGTAATCGATGGTCCAGGTGTCATCACTCCGCGCTTCCCACGGTACATCGCGTGACTACTGCCTGAATCTCCTATAACATTGTGGATAAAATTCTATCATTAACATTTCCTATCAATTCCTGATGAAATACTTTCCTGGTGCTACACGTATAAATGTTACAATATATCGCCGAATAAATTAATTTTGAGAGTGGGTTTAAATATTTAGGTACATTTATTATTTTAATGTCGTATTAATTATCTCCTCGTCTTTCTCCAATGTTTACGTTTGGGGTAGTACAAATAAAGGGGTCGGATGAATTGCATTTGCGAATCACACCATAGCAAATTGAGAGTTGGCACTTAGTAAATAGGGAGGCGGAGTGTATTAGAAAATCATTAAGTGGTTTACGACACAAAATATTTCAATTGTTATAATATTCTAACATTCTGTATTCATGTTGTAAATTGTCTATGCTACAAAAAATTTAACATATACCTACTATGTGGCAAAAGCTTTTAGACTTCGATACAATTTGTTTTCTTTACAAGATTTGCTGGAATAATTTATGTACAAAGTTATTGCAAAAAATATGATATTTATGCGGTGAATTATGAAACAGTCAGTAATTAAAATATAGAGCACGTACTATAAATTTAAAAAGGATTAATAGAATAATAATCCAATAGAATATACTTAAAAATCAGCAATGCACAGCAAGTGTTCACCGCATAATGTTTTTCAATTAATACAAACACCTTATCGAAATGTAATATAGGATTTACATACAGATTAGCGAACACGTGCGGCGACCCCTACTAAACCTCTTCAACTCTTGTTTATTTAGTCATTTCAAGAATATAAGAATTAAAATATTCAATTAAGTTCTTATATTTTAGAAATGGTAAATTCTAATATATACCTGGCTGTAATTTGAAAACAAAATAGTTTGACAACATATTTTGCCATTTTATTACTTTGTTTTATACATCATACTTTGTTTTACGTTTTTCCTCTTTATTTTATACAGTAAGTTATAAAATATATCAAATTACTTATATATATATTTTATTAAAAATATTTACTTTATAATGCCTATTAAAATATTATTGGCAAGACAAATATTCGATGCCATGGGTATACCCACCGTCGAAACAGATATGGTAACTGAATTGGGACTATTTCGTGTGGGTGTTCCGTCTACTGATTTCAAAAAAATAGCAGAATCTATTCAACTACGAGACAGTATCCCTACGGAATATTTTGGCATGGGTGTCCAAAAAGCTGTTAAAAACATTAATACTATCATTGCTCCGGAGCTTATAAAACAGAACTTGGAAGTAACTATGCAGAAAGAAATCGATAATTTTATGATGGCACTTGATGGAACTGAAAATAAATCGAGACTTGGGTCGAACGCAATTATGTGTGTTTCCTTGGTAGTAGCTAAGGCAGGCGCAGCAAAAAAAGGAGTACCACTTTATAGACATATATCAGACATAGCTGGGGTGGCTAGTATTATTTTACCAGTGCCACACTTTACAATATTAACTGGTGGCATTTTAAGCACAAATGGATTGCCTTTTCAAGAATATTTGATAATGCCAACGGGCGCTTCAACATTTGCAGAAGCAATGCGAATTGGGACAGAAATATATCACTATGTAAAAAAAAATATAGTCTATAAATATGGTGTCGAGGCGTCCTATGTCAGTGAATCGGGGGGTTTTTCTATACCATTAGATAGCCATAGAGACGCGCTTGTATTTCTAACTGACGCCATAAAACAATGCGGACATATGGGAAAAGCTGAAATAGCTATTAACGCTGCAGCAACTGATCTGTATAAAGATGGTGCATATGATGTAGAATTCAAAAACCCCAACTCAAATCCTCAAGATTACATGTCTTCAGACAAGCTTGCTGAAGTATACTTAGATAATGTTAAAGAATTTCCGGTATGTTCTATAGAAGACGGATTTGAATTTGATGATTGGGCAGCATGGTCGACTCTTACGGCACGCACTCAGTGTCAGTTATTCGGTAATGATTTAACTCAAACTAGTCTCCGAAGAGTTGGACTAGCTGTTGAAAAAAAGGCCGGAAACACCGCTGCGCTGCGAATTAATCAAGCAGGTACCTTATCAGAAGTAATAGAGGCCTACAAATTATTAAAATCTAACGGTTTTGGTGTTGTAGTATGTGATAGATGGGGTGATACTGATGATTTGTTCATAGCAGATTTAGTTGTGGGTCTGTCTGCTGGACAACTAAAGTGTGGAGCTCCAGCGCGATGTGAACGTGTTGGAAAGTATAATCAAATTATAAGAATTGAAGAAGAGTTAGGTGCTTTATCGAAATACGCTGGAAAAAACTTTAGAGGTCAATTATAATTATTAGAGTTTTTAATAAAAGCAATACCTACACGCAGTTGAATTTAATAAATAAATAATATCAATAGTCTACTAATGACACAATTGTAGAAAGAACAGCGTGACAAGTGGTCAAATTGCCGGAAATCGTAGAGTTCATATATGCTTATTAGCACACGTACGAACACAACAAAAAATTACTGCACTACTGTCGATATTATTAATGTTATATTAATATTAAAAAATGTCCTTTTTTATACTAAAAGTATAAATAATTACACAATTCCTAAAGAATTAGGGTAATCATTTGGGATATTGTTAAATAATTTGTAGTACATATATAAATATTAGAATTTTTAATATTTTTTTTCTATTTAAGTTAATTGCCTAGAAACATAATTGTATATTTATAAAAATGTTATAATTTTGAAGAATTTCACGCACCTAAATAATTGTTATTGTTGAATATTTTTTAATAAAATAATCGTACCATAGGTCAACCCTATCGATAGTTATAAACTGTGGGGCTATGGGTCATAACAACGCGCACGTGCACCACCCTCGAACAATCGCACCCCATTTCACCACATTTGCAAAGTTTAGTTAGACCCCAGGAGTTGTATTTAATATCTTTTAAATAATTACAGACAAATAAAACTTAAGTTAACGCTCGTTTAGGGTTTTAAGCGCCGAAACGATATTATTAGAGCATCATAGTTTACTCATTTCTTAGAATTATGCCGTATTGAGTCTTAATGTCTTAATATATGATTTATAATTTATGTGATAACTTCTGACTAATTGCATTTGATATTGATCTTAGATAGGTATCTCTCAAAATTCAAATAATTAAAATTTTAACAAAAAAGAAAACTGACTTTAAATAAAATGTACTAAAAAGCAAAATTATTACTAACTACTCATAAACTCATATAGTGTACGAGTATGTCAGATTTTAACTAAATATAATGTATAACTCATGTAAATCCTATTGTATGTATCTGGCAAATTACATAACTAATTACTAAAAAAATATAATAGACACTAGATATTGTTAGCACATTGATTGTTTTACTAGCTCTTACCCGCGGTTTCTCTTGCGTGGTCAATGACAATTAACAATAGGTTCTTCATACATGTCATATGAGTATGGTGCTTCCATATACGCCTCATTATGGATCTGCCTATAAGAATTCCATTTTAGCGTGGTTAAAAGTAGCTTATGTCAATCTTCGACCTACCTATCTCCTCACAAAAAATCCGAGGGGCCGTGTTTTACAGGAGACGCCTTTGCGACTTTGTGGAATCTCTTAGTTGTCACTTTTCCAAAGGTGGCCAAGTCAAGGTTGTTCCTCTAGCTCGGCCTCCTATAAAATCCACCCTGTAAAGACCAATAGGACCAATAGTATACTACACCTTAGATAAAAAATATATATATTCTCACACATGTTACATATCAGGATCCGATGAAAATACCATATTTTCGTAGCATGGTCCTGACATCTTTGCCTGGAAGACCAGGTAGATTAAGGAAAAAATACTTTTAAATTTGTTTTGTTTTTTATTAAAAAATAACTATTTATAAAATGCTTCATGCAACTTAGAACGACGACCTTAGTTTTAAAAATATACGTAACTTACACAACTTTAGTAGTTTACAACTGTCCTTAAGAACAACAGTTCATCTATACGGCTTTTCAACGTGATAGCTATTAGAGGATTTTGATCTCTTTTCATAGAATTTTTATCTAAGTCACACACTTACCATACCACATTTTCAAAGAATGTCTATTAGATAGAGATGTTTAAAAATCAGTCGTAATTTCCTTTTCCCCTTTGCATATATTTTTTAGTATTCCTTAGTCGTGGAAATTCATTTTGTTAGTTGTCAATATATTAAAATTACCTTTTTTTTCTGTCACTGTGAAATGCTGTTTACTGCTGCCATACTGACGAACATTACTAAAACCCAGCGGAAACCTTATCCACCCGCATGAGACCTTGCAGGATCGCTCGCGTATGCCACTACGACGATTCGGTGGACGGCCCGCCTACTGCAGGCCATCGTCACCTTCAGGATGCTCCTGGGTTTCTTCCAGAGTACCCGCAGACTCGGTGACTTGCTCCTGCAAGTCACCGAGACTGCGGGTCCTCCTGGATCACTATAACGCTCCCGTGGTAGCTCCTTTAGGGTACGAGGAGTAGGAGATGCGCGTACTGCCTTCTTTTATTCTCTGGCTTTCGACGGCGGAGCGGGTCTGCATTCGGGTTATTAAGATTACCTGGACCAATCATCGACGCTTTTCTCACTAGTAGATATATGTTGGTGTTACTTATATAACAAAACATTTTTTTAGAGATTCGAAATGCATATAAATATGAAATATAGTGTTTGTAGCATGATCGCAACCCGTGCCGAGCTAGCATATTTTATAAAAAACTTGTAATGTTGTTTTAAAAATAATGTCATTTCCAAAAGTAAAGCAATAATCTTGCTTAAAGTAGCACATCTCGGTAAAAAAAAAGATGTTTAGTTTTTAAATATGTTTTTTCCAAATGAACTACTATTTTTCATTTCTTTTATAGGTTTATGGTTGTGAAAGTTGAACTAACTTTATGCTTCGCAATTTCACATTTTATATTTCAACCATGATAATTTTCGTTTTCTAAATTGTGAACTGATGTAATTGACAAAAGGATTCTGAATGAAGAGATAATTTTCGAACACTCAAAAGTGGTTCTCCACTAAATAATGCCTTATCAAAGAATTTTTGCCTTTTCTCGCCGAAAATATGAGATATTCTGGTTTTACAAGTTTTACATCAACAGAAATATACCTATAATCGTCAACGTGAACGGCTCATAGAAACTCACCTTTCTCATATAGGTATACTTATAAATATAATGGGATCATTGTGGTTCTAAGTCAAATCTCTTCATAATCGTTCGCACCTTATACACATCCAGTAAGCCTGACATGCTTACTAGCTATAAAATAAAAGAAAGTTTAATTCTATTACTATTTTTGCCTAAATTTTCGATAAATATACCTATTAAATGTAGTCAGAATAGTATTTTAAGGACATCAGAAAAAGCCGGATGTAATTTTATAATTAGGATTGTTATTAAATCTAAACAACCAAAACATGTTCCATCTACACCATTTTACAAGTAAAAGTTACTGTTTAAATGACACAGACTTTTTTCAGGAAACAACTTTCAAGCTCATTCGTTGTCATGGTCGCGGCGGGGTGAAAGACCGCCCGGAGGAACTTTACATGCAAAGATTTGGATTCCAGAAGACCCAAGAACGTTTAGTAACTCCTCACATGTTATCGAAAAAGAAGAAATAAGATAAAGTTTTTATCTCACCATTTAATATAATAATAATAATTTGTATAATCGATCTCATTGTTACTAGTCAAAACATATTAAAAATATTTAAATGTATTGTCAATTATAAATAATAGCAATTTACTGAATTATAATTACCATGTCTATAAGTATATGTACGATATTTGTAAGTTAATGTGCAATTCCATACAAGTAATTTTTAATTCTAAAAATTATAATGGATAAATAAACCATTACGCTTTTGTTCTACACGTTCCTAGTAAGCCTATTTTATACCTACCCCAATACGAGATAACGCAGATGGCAAAATTCCCAAGGGGAACCGTTTTGTTGGAAAGCGTTTCATACGTTTGAATTACAGTGCTATACCTACTATAGCAAATATTTTATGTAGGTAAATTGTAAGATTTTTTTTTAATGTCTAAAAAGTTTATCAAATAGATTTTATTGGAACATACACAATAAGTATTTTTTAATTTCCTGGCATATGCCTATGTGTGCGTCGTGTAAGTTATTACGTTTTATGTAAAGCAACTTTTATATTAGGTACTTAGATATTCATTATTTTAATATTGTAAAGCAATAGAGGGCAGTAAAATAAAACTTTAAGATTTTTTTTTTACTTAAGAATTATTCTACACTCGAGGAAATGATTATATTTAAATTCTTTTAACTTTTCTGCTCTTTTAAACACAAAAAAAACAAAACACACGTTGTTGAGTATCGCCACTCAACACACAATGTCTGTAATTCAGGCAAATAGCGGATAAATGAAGTATCTTGATAAAAGTTTTCTCTGCCTGCCGAAGAATTTGTTATTTCGTTTGAATTTTTTAGCTTAAGCTTTACTAAATTTATAGTTAGTAAAAAACTGGTAAAAATCTAATTTTGTTAATTTCGTTGTCGTCGATCTACCGACCTATAATAATAAAATATGCCAACAACTTTGGTCCATAAGCAATTTATAATTTTTAGTGGACTTCAGGTAAATTTTGGACATATTGAAAATTAGAAGTTTTGGGCGGAGCTGGATCAATATAAAGGCAAGATGCCGATTGGTTGCAGGTGTCCTTTCCCACCGCCTTTCACACGAATATCGCTGGCATGATTTGGAAAATTCTATTTAGTTTACGTAATCTTTATCTTCTATTGTATATTCTTATTAATATTTTAGAACGTTATAAAATTAATATTACGTTAATAATAATATTAATTACATACAAAAATTAATAACACTAATTTACATGTTACTAATTTTTTAAATGTTATATTTAATTTTCTTAAGTAATTTTGCACCTATACGCTTTCTCCGAATAGCGGTCAGAGAAAATCTAATCGAGACACTTCGTTCTCCACTTTCCGGTTCATTATATTATGTACCTACCCGACTACACGATGCAAAGGATGGCAATGTGTTTATCAGTTTATGTACGCATGTTTGTTCCTATGTGGCATTGTGGAAGCGAAACGTATTGACCAATCAATTCGTCTTAACCTAAGTTAACCTTATTGTCACTAAAGAAGTTACCCTTGCGATACATAACAATAAAAAAAATCACCACAGCGTCAGCTAGACGCCGTTTTGTCAAAATAAAAAAAAAATAATCGAAATAGAAACGTCAAGTGGGGTATCGTTGAATAGGTATAAAAAATGAGTTTCAGGTTAAATGAAACTATTTTAACCGGATTAATTGCGTATATTTTAGTATTCGGAAATACATTTTTGGCCGCGGACTACTGTAAAGTGTTCGAAGCGTCGGTTTTCCCAAAATGTATTTCCGAATACTAAAATATACGCGATTAATCCAGGTAAAATGGTTTCATTTAATATGTTTAATAATCGCGAAAATCAAAGAACTCATTATGAGTTTCAGGTTATTTTATACATACATACATATGGGTAGGCAGAGGTAATCTAGTGTTAAGACACTCCGTTCCCCACTATCTATATTATTATTTTTTATTTCTGAATATATAACGAGATAAAATTTTCATATTTACCTACGACGGAAATACATAGGTACTAAAATATACAACGGGTATTTTTTAGTATTTCGTTATGCTGCCTTAGTGATATGAATATGGATTGCAAAAGCATGAGAGAGGTTCAAATTCAAGAATCAACTGATTGATCCACTGATTTTTCGAAAAATTTAAATTAATATTACCGAACGATTGCAGTATTTAATGAAGTCAATAAATCTTAACTAAAAAGTGTAAAATAAAAAGTATCTCGCACATGACAGGCTAGGTAGATGATACCGGAGAACCAGAGTGTCTTAACACTAAGACAATCCATTCCCTACTTTCCGCCGAATTGAGGCATTGTGTGCTGAGTGGCGGAACTCAACGCCGCGCTTTGCCTTGTTATCAGAACGAGGATATGAAAATAACTAAATATTATTTATAACTGACTAAATATTATTTAATATTTCCATTTCCTTGAGTGGGAATCGAACCCACAATCTACTGCGTCTACAGTCATAGTTAGTATTATAGTTAGATAGAAGTCAAAATTGCATGTATTTTGAGAAATATTTATGTCTTCCCATCACAACCACCAACTACCACCAACGCATCTAACATGTACTATTGCTATCCGAATGTTATAAAAGTTTTCACTTCAAAAACAAAATATTTTAGTAGGTAAGCACACATTTTTTACTTAAAACAACAATTAATTTCATTCTCATTTAGTAATAAATTATTATAGTTTTAAATTTGTTACTGCCTGCCATCATATTGATATTAACAAAACGCTCCCAGCGACTATCAGTAATAAATGTAATAATTTTTTGACGAAATCACCAAATAAGATCAACCATTTAGTTGATCATATCGTTAAACTTTTAGTTGTCATAGGTCCGGTTAACGCACATATAATCTGACCAACCAATACTTTTTTTTAACTTCACGCTCTATCCCGCATATAGCAGTGTAGGTAAATACGGTCAATTCATGATATTCAATAGTCGATGATTCCATGAAATCGTCACTTCTACATAGTATGGCCACGAGAGGTACGTATCATATTCATACTATATACTGCGGTCGCATGGTGTAGCGACGCGTCGCCACGCCAACAACTGGTTGACCTGCTTAGACGTTTCATGTCAAAAGTTAAATTGTAACTAAAGTCTAAAAGGTTCACAATCTCAGGAAGCTATTAGCCACACCTGTAATATCTTTGAACTAAAAATGTTTATATCTAATGAACTTTATAAAAAATAGTTGAATCATTGCAATATTGAGTATTGATGTTTTTTTGTTGAGCTTAGATTATTTTTACCTGACTGAAGTCAAAAATAAAAGATAACTAAAGACGTTTGTGAATATATATAAAAAAAATAAAACACCAAACCAACAAACTATATACCATACTGAAAAGATCGGGGTCGAAACATTAGAATTATTAAATTTTATCGTGTCTAATATGGGTATTATACTCGTACACCCTTAAAATAATTTAAACATTCTTGCCGATTTACGTTTAACTTGTAACAAAACTAGGCATTTACAAATATCATCTTCGTTGATTTAATCACTAATAATAGTAATTGTTAGCCTCTTTAAATTACTGTGACTTATTTTAAATATAGATTATTTGTTATGAAATCATTAACGACATATCAAAATACTAATTATTATTCAATCAAAAGTGAAACAATGATAAAACTATTTTCAATGCTTTAAATAAATAAGTTAGAAGCTATTTTAGCATATTGTTACTATACTATTCAAAAACAAATCGTATTAAATCTAATACTTAACTAATCTACTATTGTAAGTAAATATATAAAGTATTTAGTCTACTTGCTAATTCTAGTAATTTTTATTTGACCTAAATATAATTTGATTCTTAGATAAAATGTTGGAAATAATTATTTCATGCAACTTCAGCTAAAATTGAAACACTAAAGAAATATATGAGAACCATTTTTACGCAACCGATTTTAAAATTGAAAACATGTCGCTGAATACACAGGCAATTGTAAGCAATCAGACAATAACATTAGTAAACTCTCAATTTCACAATAATTCCTTTTAGAGAATTTCAAACATGATGAATCATCGGTAAAATAACTCATTCAATATGACAAACAATTTTAAATATAAAATGTCTGTGTGATAAAAAAACATATTATTATTAAGTTTTTATGTAGCATACCAACTTTTTTGTATGGGAAGTGAAGAAAGTTCATTCAATCTGTATTGGGTACCTGGTACACTTTTTAACATAAATTATACCAACATTTTATGATTTTACACGGCGCTGTAGTTCAAAAATTCGTATACATAAAGGGTCTAGCGGGATAAGCGACTTCGTTTTATCATTTTCATATTACTCTTTATATAAAAAAAGACACACTTAATTTTGTGTCCCTTACAGGGAGGCAGTTATGGGGGTAACAACCGTTAACAAAAAAGTTGATTTTCTCGGTATCTATTAAAGATAACTTTACGATATTTAAACTAAATATTATCGTTTATAAACTAAATATTTTATCCGGAATTTTTAGAAAATTTTAAGTACTAAAAAACAAGAAGTAAAGTAATTTTTCTGGGGTGATTATTTGTGCCAACCCCTGAATTGACACCTACCACAAAATATATTATATTTATTCGTTAGTGAGCTATTATATATTAAAGTTTTGAAAAAATAAATATTTAGTGGAACAATACATATGGATACAGTCAGCTCATTCTGCAAGAATCCAGAGCAGTACGTGAGGCAAATAAGAAATCGTTGGCGGTAGTTTGATATAATAATTGTACCGAATGACAGACGAATGCCACCTCAGTCTACCTGTGACCACGGACTACTGTAAAGTGTTCGAAACGTCGAGTTTCCAAAAACTGTTTTTTCGAATACATATATGGGTGAATATACGCTATTTGGTTTTTTTGTGCCCCTAAAGAAAATGTAGTCTGTTCCATTCGATATTGATAATTTGTCTACTTGACACTATTTATTAATATTTAATGATAAGGGCCAGACGATTTCTCCATTTTTTTTAATTTTATAAGTTCAGAAGAAAATATGTTACCAGAGGAGTGACACTATATGCAGAGTAGTGACAAATTAAAGCAGGAAGTGACAAGCCATTCATTATTACCTAAGAAATAAGACTCATATTAAATAAAACATAATAAATTGTAGTATTTGAATATTTTTATTAATTGAAGCGCTTGTCGTCATTTTGTAATACAAGATACATTCAGTCTTAACAGTTTCAAAATGCAATCTTATTTTTAATATTAATGGTTAAAGGCTAAGCTTTAATTACCCGTATCAAATAACAGAATTACTGCTTTCTGCTTATCAGTCTCATCTGGGATGAAAATCACAATACTGTTTGACAATTTTAAATTAAAAACGTTCAAAAAATTAAAAGCCATATTTAAGGCCTTTTAATAATAATAGTCTCCAGGCTAGGCTAGTTCTATCTAATGGTACTTATACCTACCAGTCTCGAGGGTATTTAAACACAACTTCAGAACTATCAGTCATCATAATATAAATTTTTCATTTCTTGCATAGAATAGAATCAACAGTTTTCACGAAACTAAATACTTTTTACTTAAATACTACTCATTACTCAACTAGGTTTGGAAACTTGAAAAATACTCTGTTACCCTTCATACGTATATTTGGCACTGGTAAAATGGTCAAGCAAGTAAGCATACTCTTATAGTTTGGATAATCTATAATGTTCGCCTGTTTTAAGGAAACCAAGGTCAGCTCCATGTTTGCATGAATTATACATAAACAAGTTTCTCTTTGGTGGATGTTTGGAGTTACAACCCAAAAAGGTCGTTGGCGGCAAAACAGTGTGTATCTTAATGTTAAAATATATGTTTTGTTTTATAAACTTGGCGTGTAGATTTTTCATAGTGTCCTGTAACAATCTCTTCTGTTTTTTTATTTTACTTTTTGTAATGCTATCTTTTTTACCGGGGCATAATCTGCTATTGCAATCTTCTTCAAAAAAACTCTGCGACTATTTTCTGTAGCTTCAAATTCATTTTATTGTTTCTTGTCTTCCGTGTCATATCTAATAAACTTTTATTTGTGATAGATGTCTGTTTTATAGATTTCATATTAATTTAATTCAACACTTTATATATTTACTTCCTGACCATTTTACCACTTAATACTTTCATAAATATCTTTTCGTTATGATTTGTTGTCAACTTTATATTTTCGTTGAGTTGATTTTGGATCATCTCACTAAATATTAATTTTTTCTTCACCTCGTCTACATTCTCCTTAGTATTATTCTGTAAGAGATTGGCCACTTTGGAGTTTGGAGTCATTTTCTGTTTTTGGAGGCGCTTTAGTTTATTTTGACAGTCACGTTTTGACGTAATTGTTTAATTTAAATTTTTTGTTTTTTTATAAGTCTATTTCGCAGTTTCCGCTGAATTTCTGACCGCCTTTTAACAGCCAGAACGATGTTGTTTGGTGGAAGTGGAGGTTGATCTTCATTATCTAGTAGTTTGTAGCTTTACGCGATCTCTGTGCTTTTTAGTCTTCTCTCTCCATATTTTTCTAATAGCCCTTTTTTCCCTTTCAGTCATATCATTTATGCTCTTAATTTGCCCCTTTTCTTTTTCTTCTTATATTGCTGCCTTTCTTTTTCTTTTAATTCAGCATTTCTAACCGGATCGTCTTTAATTCTGTGGTAGCGTAATCTTTCCGCTTGAAGCTTTTTTTCTAACCTCCCTTCCCTTGTTTGTTTTTTTTAACATTCGTCATGATGTCTGATTGTACTCGAGTCTCTAGAACAATTGAAATGAAGTCTAAAAACATTAAATATTAACGAAAAAAAAACTACGTCACGTTCTCGGGCGCCTCTGTATTTCCTCTGTTACAAAATATACCAGAGAAGTGACAACAGAGAAGTGATAAAATCGACATAACCTACAAAAACAACATCATTCGTTTTTCTGACCACAGTTAACATTATTACATGACATCTACATACAATAAACATTGCATTGTGGAGATATTAAATTTCGTAACGATAAAATACAAAACTATATACTTACCAAAGGAAATACTCAAACGACTGGCACAAACACGCTGTCCAACGGTGAATTGCAAACTGAAGCAATATTATTGGAGTTTTGCTCAACATCGTTGGCTTGCTGCTAACTTCTCACTATTGTACGCTTGTAATTCAAGGCCAATAACATCCCATTGCTATTTTAAGGCAATTTTTTTTTCTTTGAATTTTGCCAGATGAAGTGACATCATTGTAAAATGACACGAAAATATGTATTTTTTTTTTATATTAATAAATATTTTTTCAGTGTATTTTGATAAAATATGATGCGGTGTTTATAACTACACATGATTATATTAAAAATACATAATGGTAAACGCATTTAAAGTATCTAGCTATAAAATCATTATAATAATTCAGTAATGGGAAGGCCAGAGGAGTATACGTTTTTAACTATTTTAAACAATTACTGCCTTAAATTTAACAATTATCGTGAATAATCTATGTGGGCCCAATAAAAGACAACATTATTTATTGTTTAAGCACACAGAAACAACAATATAATAAGTTTAACATATTTTTTTTCAATGGACCATTGGAATTCAAATAGCGTATATTCACCCATATATATATGCGATTTATCCGGTTAAAATAGTTTCATTTAATATGTGTAATAATCGCGAAAATCAAAGAGCTCATTATATTATATTTAGTTTATAAATAGTAACGTTCAGTTTAAATTTCATAAAGTTGTCTTTAGTATAGATACCGAAAAAATTCATTACATGCCAGTGCAGTTTTTGTATGCTTATCCTGCTAGACCCTTCGATACCAACACCAATACAACAATTTTAAAAGGTAACACCAACATAGAATATATCGTAATGAATAGCTTATAAACACTTAAGGTTAGTCATGTTTTAGAAATTTCAAGGATCGTAAAAAAAGTCAATACAAATATACTATTATTTTATTTTGGAAATTAATACAGCTCAATGAACATAGTTTATGTTGAATTATGTAATAGTATAACAAATTATTTTTAATTTTGTTTGTAGAATTTTTAACATAACAATCACGCAATTATCATTCAAAATCAAAATTAAAATTCTTTACTAGTAATTTACAATAGAAGTTTTAAATTTAGGAAGATAATACTATCATCTTCCTATTTTTTAATTTTTTAGATTTTAAAATAAAAATATATAATAGTTTTGTTAATCTTTATATATTATATGCGATGTCAAAATAAGAGTTATAACCATACCACACACACACTAAACTGCATTTTTAACTTTGTCAATACATAATGGGATCAAATGATGTTATAATGAAATTAAGATACTAACAAATCTCTTAGCATGATGCAAAACTAATAATATTATGAAACAATTACATCATTACATGTATTATAGTAATAATTATTTGCAATATATAATATGTTTTATCCAAATACCTTTATCTATATAACATTAAGCTTAAATGATTATTATCACCCTACCGCAGTGCTTAGTCTATATATAATATTTTACTGATAAGCTTACAATTAATAAAATATAAATGATGATTTGTTGTTTGAAATATTTTAAATAAATCTAAAGCAAAAGAAGAATGTCAGGATATCGATGTAGCTACATCCACGACTCACCAATAATAAAAGTCAATAAAAAATAAAATTTAGGAAACTAATATTTATTACAATTTCAACAGTCGAACAAATGTGAATTGATGAAATTAAAATATTTTCAAGTCATAAAGTCATATTGTTTTCTTTAGAAATATAAAATAAATATTATTTAACTGCAATTAATCTATTGCAGCATGTTAATATTTTGCTAAATATGTCATAAATTCTAGTCCTATACACAGCCTACAACAGTCACCTTGAAATTAATTCTTTGCATAGAACACATCTGGACATTCTTCAAAATGTTCCAAGCAGGAGTTTATGAACTTTAGTTTTCTCAAAGATGTATACATATATTGATACATTGATTAGAGATGTTCATGTAAAAGCATAAAAAATAGTATAAGATTAAATATTTTAAATGTCAAAAAATTAAATCTAAATTAAAAATGTAATTTCCATGTAGCAGGAAGTGGTCATGCTTATTCACAACTGTGTTGGTTCTACTATTGTAACAATTTTAATAGTCAAAATTAAAAAGTGCATTTGTATAAAATACAAATTTATCGCCATGTTATCCTTTACATTAACAGCATTTGAATTACTTTAAATCTCAGTGCTGTAATTAAATATACCCATGCAAACAAAAGTTGGCAAAGTAACATGTTATGACATAAACTTGTGATCATACAATTAAGACATTCACAAAAAATTATTAAATTCAATTAAACTAAATTCTTGTTTGATAAATATTACAAGAAAAAACTAATAAAACTAAACAAATTATGCAATGTTGCAACTTTGTTACTATAGATAAAAAAATCCCCACTATTATTTATTTTTACCTACCTGTTCCAAAAATATTAAATAATATAATTAAGTCACCTGAAATTATTTAAGATTATTACAATATTTCACTTCTAGAATCTTACGTAAAATTAGTACTTCGTGAGAAATCCCTTCTGCAACAAAACTTATCACATCTTTTGGATTTCACAAGAGTGGCACACTGCTCTGGAGTAACTTTGTACTACTCATCATTCACAATCTCCCACAAATCTGCTTTATAAGATGGATTTCTTACAAAAACAGCTCTTTTTATTATTACCCATAAATATTCTATGGGGTTTAGATCAAGACTTTGGGCTGGCCACTCAAGAGTTCTTATATTATTACAACTTTACGAGTCCTTAAGGACTCACAAACAATTGTCAGTGTAATCACACATCAAGTTTTTCTCCAGTATAATATATCTGTACATGATACCAGTATTTTTTTCCTTTTATTTCCATAATTGGACCAACACCATATGCAGTAAAACAATCCCACACTATTACCGAAGACCCACCGTGTTCCACCGATTTTATTTACTTCGGATTTAACTGCTGTAAAGGAGGACGTCCCACATATGGTCTACCACCATTTCCAAAAAATTTTCTTTTTTTTTTTTTTTTTCGACTGTGTAGTATGCTGTTGGCCCTATTGGCCTCGACAGCGTCACCGGGTTTTGTGGGGGGCCGAGCTTGAAGAGCTCTGACCCTGACTTGGCCTCCTCGGGAGGAGGACCATCAACTTAGAACTGCAGTGTCACAGGGGCGCCTCCTGCGAGGCCAAACCTCGGCTTGCGAACACTGCTTGTAGTGGGGGACTTTGCTTTCGCTCGGCCCGAGCTTAAGCCTACTGGGTAGGGCGTTTGATGCCCTGTTGGATTTTAGTGGCTTGACCCGGTCGCACCGAGGCGTGATCGAGCCGTAGAAAAGTAAGGACCTCGTCTCCACCGGCGGGGACGGTGTTTGTGTCGTGTGCGTCTGCGAGTGTGTTGGATCCTACCTGTTCCAAAAATATTAAATTTGCATTCGTTGCTCCATATGTCTAAATTCCAAAATTTCGATGGTTTTTGGCTGTATTGTCTAACGAACGCAATTCTTTTCTTTATATTTGGTTTGGTTTTTTACACATTTATTTTCGCCAGCAGCTCTATTGGAAGTCAAAAATGGGTCTGACCTACTAAGTCGAACCAATATCCTATCATCGGCAGGTGTTGTTATTACCTTTTTTTCTGGAAAGATTGTCGACGGTCCCATGTTTTTTTAATCATTTAATTGCATTGTTTATTTTTCCTCTTAAAAAATTCAAACTTTCAACCACTCTCGCAATATTTTTATGTTTTTGGAAGGACTCCAAAGGTAAGGCTAAATAAATCTTAGCCTTACCCATTTCTAAAAATTATGTACATTAAAATATCGGAATACCAACAACAAAAATCTTAAAAATATCGTTTGAAAGTTGAGTGACTTAACATGAGATTTCAAGACATTATTCATTGTAAATTCCAGCAAAATTAAATAATTTAACTTTTTTTACTATCATAAATTAAAAAAATAAATTAAATATTAATATAGATAATGGAATTAAATATAATAAAAAGAAATAATTGGGATGCTTCCCAATGTTTATTTTACTTACCTATGTTTATTTTTCTGTTTTAATTTTTTAATAAAGAAGGACTTAATTGTAAGAGCACAAGTTATGTATAAAAAAAAAAAATATATTCAACACAATAACCAACCCTGAGTTTAACCTGATTTCATTTAAATTAAGAATAATTGAATGAATTATGTAAAATTATAATTCATTCAATTATTCTTAACACACTTTCACTTTCAGTATCATACTTTGAATAATAAGCGCTACTACTCCTCATTCATATTGTCCAAATATAGTTAGAATTAATATAACTATAATAGAACTCTTAAAAAATAAACAAATCTTAACTGTATTGTTTATATGTGGAAGGTTTACTGCTATATTATGTTATATATTGTAATTTATAGTAAAGTATATGTAAGTATTTGTATTATTGTAGTTTATAATAAAGTATTTTAAGTACCTTCTCTTTCTGCCTTGAAATTGTTTCATATATAAAATAATTATTTTGCTACTGAGTATAAACCACCCTGTCCTATTGTTTTTAGCACATCTTGACTACATTTTAAGTAGCAAGCATGAAATATGACTAGACTTCCCCTTTTTAATTCTTTTGCAGTATACCTCCCAGTTAATGTATAAACCCAAAACTGTCTAACTCGAACAAATTGCGAGTCCTAAAATCTCTTGCTCCAAAGCATTTGTTTATAATTAACAATAAAATAACAAACTAGCCTCAACCCCATAGTTACACTGTCCATAATTCTCAATTTCCATATTATGCAAGATTTTGATGCCATCAAAATTTAAGCTAAACTTAGGTATTTAATAAACAGTAGGTTTATTGCGATGGTGACAGCATCTTGATTCCTTTTTTAAGGACAGGTTTGTAAACAAACGCCCATGGCAAGAAAAGAATAAAACCAGAGAAATATAAGCTTGCATATAGTTGCCACCATTTAGAGAATACTTTCAGGTCAAAAGGAATTAAGCTCCACCCCATAAATACAATTGTATAAATTTTAAGAGATACATATAGTAAATACTTGGCGGGTGATGCCCACAGTTTGTGGTAGATTTCAGTTTTAGTGACAATGCTTTCGAATTCTTTTTCCATATAAATAATAATGAATTCATTGAAAAATGTCATGTAATAGCCAGAGCGAGTTCCATGCCAGAGTGCAAGGAATAGAAGTGTGAAGAACTGACTAAGATTTCTATTACCAAGGAATTTGAGTCTCTTGTAAATATACTCAGCTGCAAAGTGGTTAGTGTTGCAGTTGAAGCTATCTATGTAATGTTGGAATTTTGTTGCACCCTCAAATCTCATCAGTTTAATGTTGTTACAGGCATCCCATTTGGATACTTCACCTGTATCAGTTTTTTCTTTGCCATTGTAGGACAAGCCAAAACGAATGCATGATGCTGAAAAATTACAACAATTATTGTCCATTTACACTACACATACTATAACGTTATGTTTAGAATTTCTATAAATTACATTTTTTTTATAAATTGATATTTTATACATTCAGATGATGATGATTCTCACAAAGCAGCAGTATAAAAAAAGATGTCTTTTTATAGCAAATATATTATTATCTAATAGTGAATCTAAATAGATAACGAAATTATTTAACAAGAGACAACGAAATATTTCTACAAATTAAGATTAAGAAAAAGATAAAATACCTTCTGTGAGGAGCCAACATGAGATGTATTTGTAAAGAGCAAAATGTGCCCATAAACCACTGTAGAAGTGACGGTAAATAATTGATGTTTCAGAGAAGTCATCAGAAAGCATATATTTCATATCAAATACAGAAACTAAAATAAAGACATACAAGTTTTAATTATCAAATAATAATATAATGATAATTGAATATTAATAACCATTTCTAACCTAAAAATTACCAATATCTACTTGAATTCAAATTATTATTTAGTATGAAATATTATTCATGTTTAAATTTTATATTTAATTTGAAGGTATACTTACTTCCAACTTGAAAAGCAACCAGATAGGCTAAACCTTGAAGGAGTCTTTTCATTGCTTGGTCTTCTAATATATGAGCTTCAGTATTAACTGGGAATTTATCAGATATAAAGTCAAGATACCGTCTAAAAGAGAAAATAGGACCCACAAGGAAACAGGCTGGGAAATAGATAAAACCAATGAGATCTAAGAAATTTGGTGAAGATTGTAAAGCAGTTAATTTATTGTTATCAGAAAGATTTTCTCCTTTCAACATCTTTTGCCCATCCCACAGATCAAACGACAAAGCAATTAATTTAAGAGTTAATACACAGTGTGGCATTGTCCAAGTAATGTCATAATCTTCAGATTCTGTCATAACATACCCTACAAGGAGGTATGACAAATTAAATGTAAAAGTGATAATTGCATTATTTTTGCCTGGTCCTACCAATTTGGTCGTCATATAAATGACCAAAGCAGGTATAAGATTGTGATAAAAGGAGAAACCAAAGTTGTATAAACTTATGTCCAATCCAGTTATTATAAAGTAAATACTTCTATATTCACTATACTTTTTAACATATTTATTGTAGATAACACCTAATGGATATCCTAATAGAATGGAGATGAGTAGTTTTAAGGCTGGTTCAGTTGTACCAATAAAGTTTGCTATAATTGGCACAGGGCTGAGCCCTATGCAGCCTAGAAGGGCCAAGAAAAGACCAATCATGTTTCAAATGTACCTGTCAACAAAAAAAACTTATGTTAAAAAAAAAATTTCAACATTATTATAATAAATAAGCTTGTCTTTGGCAATAGTTCCACTTATAGTAATGATTTATTACTTTCAATGCATTTTAATGACAATGATATATTCATATCTGAGTATGTACATACAAGGTTTCTATAAACATGGTTAATTTAAATATTGCAAATTTTCAGTTGCTCAATCTATCAATTATCAAACAGTAAACATATAATTATTGTCAATATTATTAATCAAGCAGATATTTATAAACATATATAAAACACAAATTTAAATATTTGTAATAATGAAAAGAAGTATACATTGGTTTTTTTTAAGTGCTCATTTTTTTTTAAGTATATCTACTATAGGATACCAGTATGCCCCCCAATAGTAATCCAGTAGAAAAAGTCCTTGAACAATGTCTCCAGATGGATGCTGGACAACCAGGTCCAATTTAGCGCGGCTCGCTCTACCATACAGGGCATCCGCGTCCAAGTCATCACAGTGAGAGACCACCGTAAACTGATCGCTCAACTTCGTGCCTGTAATATAGGCTTTCACTCATATGCCCTAGACGATCTTGAGAGACCTAGAGTCCCAAAATCTTCCAGTACGTATGGTTCACTGCATGTATAATCAATATACAAAACGCCATTACATGATCCTTGTCGTACTAGACTCTTCACCCGAGGGCAAACAAGTTTTCAATTTAAAATCCGTATGCCAACTGTCAGGCATACGTATCGAAAAGCCATGGTCCCGTGGCGTCCCCAGTCAGTGTCACCGCTGCCAGCTCTACGGCCACTCGGCCAAAAATTGTCATGCTCGTCCAAGTTGCGTTAAGTGTCTAGAGGACCACGCAACTGCGGATTGCCCCCGCAAAGTCCCTGACCCGGCTGTACCTCTCAGCTGCGTCCTGTGCGAGACCCAAGGGCACCTCGCAATTTATCATGAGTGCGCTAGGGCCCCACACATGGTCAGCAGGAAGGACGGCAGGACGCAAAGGCTTAGGATGCCGTCCCGTCCACCGCGCGATCTTTCCGCGCCTAGGGCTTATGTCCCAGCTCCCACACTCACCACCAACGCCTGGAACAGGCAGCCCGTGGTTAAGCCCACTCCCCAACCGTCTAGCATCCCAACGGAGACACCGGTTAATAAAGCCCTCCCTTCGAGCGCGCCGAGGTACCCGCGGCCAAAAATTTAACCTTAAATGAGGGCTCCGTTGAGCAAGACACCTGAGAAAGGCAATGGATGCGGTTCATCCGATTTCCCGGGCCCTGCTATGTCGAGGACGGCAACCGCAGAGGTTTTAGTGGGTAAAAATCCTTTGAAAGATTTCCCCTGCGTTATAAAAAAAAAGCTGCCAAAAATATGCCATCAGCGGCATCTTTTTAGACATAGTGAAGGCGTTTGATAGAGTCTGGCACAACGGCTTAATCGTTAAGCTGCAACAAGCCAAGGTGCCAGATAGACTCGTGCACATCTTGCGAGACTATCTACCAAACCGCTCTTTCCGCTTCAGGGTCGAAGGCACCCTCTCCTCCAAGCGCGATCCCGAGCAAGATCCCAGTATGACAGCAGAGTCATCATAATTTTATAATCATTCCCTTTACAGTTTACACTGCATGGATTCCTTACATGTTAAAATTGTTATATTTTTTATAAGATTTTTTTTATTATTTACCAAGGTATACATCAATAACTTTTATCAATAACTTAAAATCATATAATTCTTGAATTGTAACCAAATTCGTACTAGAATAACTAAAAACAAATTTATTATTGTTTTACATTTATTAATTGCGGATTTTTTCATTTTATAGAAGAACTATGACCTAGAAAATTTTCAATACACTAAATAGATTACGTATAGTAAAAAAATATGTTTTATATACATTACCTATGTATAAATTATTGAACCAGCTTATCGTCGAGAACAATGGAAATAAATAAAGAGTATCTTAAAGAAATGGATGTTTGTAACAGGATAAAGGTCAAATGCAGTTGGTGTAACTGTGTTACATTAATATAGAGGGCTCATTGAAAAATATATGCAGTGGGCACTATTCACAGATAAAAAAGAATTGAGAATAAGCATATATTGTCAAAATTAAGTCATGACTCACCAGAGTTGCTATCAATCTGATTCTCAGAAAAGTTTTTTTAATCTATTCTATTTAGTTACTGAATTGTAAAGTCAATTTCTATAAAGTTTATTAAAAAGATATATATACAAAAATAACTCTAGCGATAAAAATCACCTAAAAGTTGGATGCACGTACGTAATATACGTGTTGTACGGCGTACTTAAAATACACATAAAAGTGTATAATAATAATAACATAATTTTATTCTAAATATATTAAATTTTGATATTTGAAATTATGACTATTTTACATATTAGTTTTTTTAAATTTCCAAGAATAATAGAAAATTTGTCAAATTGAAAAATGTCCTAGTTAGAAGTTGTGCTACATACGCTTACGCAATCGATAAATAAAATAAATATTTCTTATATTAACATTTCGTTAGTACTTTTATGGCGTACAACTGTAGAAATTAAAATGAATCAAGCAACTGCAACGAGACATAATTTAATATATTTATTATCTATGGCAGTTATATACCTTGTTAAATAGTATTAAATGTCTGTGTTTTGCATTGGCAAGCGTCAAGCGATAATATGGCGAGGTGTTAAGAAAGAGAAGGTAATCATAAATTTGGTGTTATTGTGTTTCAATAAATACATAATTATTGTCAATAAATATGTTTTTATAGAAAAAAATCCTTACAGAATTTGAAAAAAATTAACGAGAATTTCTTTAGATTACCCTTCTACACTCATATGTTGTACTGTACTTAATAACCAATATTGTTTTAAATAATAAGACTTAAAAATATATATCAATAAATTTAAGGTTTAGTTAAAAGTTTATTTACCAAATTTGTAATTAAATCACAAGCTGCTTTTGCAAAGTCATTCTAAATTTCTTATTTTTCAGCATAAGTACGTCAAAATGGAGTCGGCCGGTGATTGGTGTTTAATTGAAAGTGATCCAGGTGTATTTACACAATTAATAAAAAAATTTGGTAAATTATTATTACTTTCAAAAACTTTTTATATTGATAATACATTTAGAGATTGAATTAAACCATATTTTTTTTTATATTTATCCATTTACAAATTCAATTAACCCGATTTTTTTCTAGGTGTTAATGGTGTTCAAGTTGAAGAATTGTGGTCTATAAATGAAGAAGGAGTGTTTGATAATTTAAGGTAATGTTTTATACATGAAATAAATAAAAATAAATCTAAACATTGTTTATTAATGTAGTGACTTAAAGGTGACACACAAGTATGGTGGTACCTATCAGTGGAGGGGTGGAACTTTTAGTTAGGCAAGCCAGTAAGTTTAGAGAAGCCAGGTTATATTTAGGTAAGTCAGTACATATATTTAAGGAAGCCAGTAATTTTGAGAGAAGCGGGTATAGAATGTGAAGGTATTTAGTAATTTCACTATTGAATTTTGGAAATGACATTTTTTTTTAGGGTGTTTAAGATGTCAAAACTTGTTTTTTTTATAAATTTATACCCAATATTTTCCTGGCAACCTTGTTTTTTTTTGCAAACTCAATTAACAATTTAATCTTTTCTTGGCAATGTTTTTTTAGTTCTCACACCTAGCTCGACTTTGTTTTCTTTACAGACTTCATTACAATTCAAGCTCCACATTTTCATGGTGATGTTGTTTTTTTTAAGTCTCATACTTTGAAAAGTTAGGCAAGCCGGTGAGAACCGTGTTGTATGAATGCCTCACCACTGTTGCCTATGTATATGCATCATTAAGGACTCTTCCATGAGAAAGAGATGTGTTACTTAGTAAAAAGTAGCTTATGCCAAACTTTATACTCTTAACTCTCATAATATCTCTTCTTTGTAATGTAAAAGAACAAATAATAATAGTATGCATTCTCATTATTTTGATATTTACAGACCTGTACATGGACTTATATTCTTATTCAAGTATCAACAGCATGATGAGCCTTCACAACCTGTTGTAAAAGATAAACAAAGACTTGAAAAGATTTTCTTTGCAAAACAGGTATTGACATGTTATAGTTAAGTGGTGTCAGTAATTATTTTTGTGTTAATATAAATACATCAAACAATGCATACATTTTTATTTAATTTGGCATTTATTATATCATTTCAATGTGGTTGTGAATGGTTAGTTTAACTAACAATGTTTTTAATTATTTCAGGTTATAAATAATGCATGTGCAACACAAGCTGTTATAAGTCTATTATTGAATTGTAACCATCCAGATGTAGATATAGGTCCTGAGTTATCCAAATTAAAAGAATTTAGTATGTCGTTTGATCCTAAAATGAGAGGCTTAACTCTCAGTAATTCCCAGACAATACGATCAGCACATAATTCAATGTCACAGCAAACACTTTTTGAATTTGATAACAAGGCTCCAAGTAATGTATGTGTTTTTAACTGTTTTATTATTCTGTATTATAAATTAAGGAGAAAAAATTGAATTTATTTATATTGATGATATGATTTTTTTTTAAGGATGAGGATGCCTATCATTTCATTGGCTACATGCCTATTGATGGGCGACTATATGAACTGGACGGACTTCGAGATGGACCAATTGACCATGGTACTGTGGCCCAAAACCAAGACTGGCTTGATGTTATTCGTCCTATTATTTTAAAACGAATAAATGAGTAAGAATTTATGTTATTATTTAGTTTATTATTATTATTGTATAAATAACTAGAAGTGGAAATTAACTTTGTTTTATGTTCTGTATTGATACTTAAATTACTCCACTGTTGGGCAACTTATATTTGGTAAAGATAATAAAATAGAATATATTCAAAAATAGATTATATAAAATTTATTTTACTCAAAATAATAGGTATAAGGATGGTGAAATTCACTTCAATCTGATGGCACTTGTTTCTGATAGAAAAATGATTTATGAACGACAAATTCAAGAACTAATAAACGAAACACGAATGCTGGGCATGGAGACTGATGATTCTGAATCTGAAATCCGCCGACTCAGGATGTTAATTGACTTAGAAGAGACCAAAATGGCCAAGTATCATAGAGAAATGGCACGAAGAAGACACAACTACTTGCCGTTTATCATAACTCTGCTGAAGATACTTGCAGAGGAGAAGAAGCTCCTTCCACTGTACGAAAAGGCAAAGGAGCGCGCTCTCAAAAAAGCATCTAAAAAACAAAAAGTATAACAGGAAGCCTCGGGTGGGCGCCGGTCCGACCGACCGCGCCCCCCGCGGACGCCACGTGCGCCGCGCGCCCCCGCCGCCGACCGCCCCGCCCGCCCCTCCCGTCCCGCCGCACGCCGCGCGCGCCGCGTCTCGCAGTCCAGCCCGTCGCGCGTGCTGCCGCCCTCCGAACACATGCAGTACTCCTTGGCCGACCTGGATTCTATCTTTACTGAAACGCACGACGCCCTCGCCCCTGGACTCGAATCACATGCCACCTCGGCCATGCTCGAGCAAAGTCTCATGGAACCACCTACGGATTTTGACATGTTGGCGCCCGACGACTTCCTCAAAGATGTGATCCTTGAGCCCGGAATAGAACCAGGCCTCGACCCGGACCTTCTCGACGTGCACGACATGTTTGACGACAACATCCTCGTGGATCCTGATGACGTGCCACGCGCTGATTTTATAGATCCTGACGAGTTCCTAATTCACAACTATTTACGTAATCCCGAGTCGACAAATGACGAGGAACGCGAAAATTCACAGTAAAACTATTCTGATGCTGCTATATATGATATGCTGATGATCTAATTAAAAAAAAAATATGTTTCAAAAAGAATAAATTTTTTGAGTGTAACAATTGTACAGTGTATATGTCGTATTGAATTTCTTGCTAGTAACCGATAAATACCTTATAAAGCAATAAATGTTTTGCGTATTGCGTAACATAGCACTAGCAATTTTTTGCAAATTAAGCATTGCTATGACACTGAATTTTGTTTTTGCCAATTTATATTAATATTATAATTAGATACAAATTGTTCAATTCATAAGTTTTTGGTAAATTTGCTAAGTATCAACTGTAAATACGACATGTACAGATAAACTAATATTCATAATGCTACAGTTGTAGTGTCTAAAAGTGATTTCTTGTTAAAATTATTTTTATAATATTGAGTGAGTTTAGACTATTACCACTTATGTCGTTGTTTTGGGCGAGGTAGGTATCTAAAACATATAAAAACATTTTAATTACATTTTTATAAATTTGTAGTATATGATAAAAATAAACAATATAGTCATTGATGTTCTATAAAGTTAATCACTGGTAAAACTATTCTAATATACAATTTCACATCAAATTCTTTTGTGTGTAATTTGTATGGTGGGTGGCAGTTTTAAAAAAGTGTAAACGGATTGTCTTAAATTATGCTATATTTTATTTATATTGATATTTAAAAGAATTAACACTACAAATACAAAAACGTAATCAAGTAATGTGAGCCCAGTAAAAATTTTGTTATTGTAGCTTTTGCACATTACATATGGCATTACGGAGAGTTTCTGTTTGAGATTTTTCACTCCATTCATGCATTATGTCTGTCTTCTACATGGCCTATCTTTCATCAATAAAAATAGATGTTGCTAAATTGTGTTTTAATTTCTCTTTCAATCTCTTAATCCTAACCGATGTCCGCAATCTCGTTGCATTTAAAAAAGTTAGTTTAAGGGGTTATGTCACCCTAGAATTTTCGAAATATTGATATTCTTATAGTTACAAACTAGGACCTCAAAAACGATATCTCGAAAGATTATGGCCGAGAAGTTTTAGGTATTTGGTTTTCAATTTTAAGTCCGTAGCGAGTAAGCGCTAAGTAGAAGATACATCAGTGGACGAGAGCATCCAGATACGGCAAATATTCTTTACAATGTAACCCGAACTGTTTAGACGAGTTCAGATTTGTAAAATGCCTAGGATTGGACAAGTCGACAAATAGTAATTTTGCTCGATACTTTTATGAATTTATTTATAGTATATTTATGTATATTGTAAATATGTATGTGTATGTGTTTTATGTATTTAAATTGTATGTACTCGTGTTTATATGTTGGCTTATATGTATTTGTTACATTTTCGCACTTTCAAAATCTTTTACTTTTCATTCATACCCATAGGTTGACTGGAAGAAATCTCTATCAGAGATAAATCCATCTTTGCAAACAACTTTTTTTAATATTGTATTTATTTTTGTTACAAAGTGCAATAAAGAATATATACACATAGTTGCCTGTGTAATTTATGATTTGTTTCATAACGAGATATAGTGGTGTACAGTGAGAAGATCAGGAAACATCGTTTCCAACACCAAAAGACCTCAAAATACTTCTAACAACCACTATTTTTTGAATTCAGCGTTTATCGTATCAATAATTTCAGCTATTTTGGACGTTGTCGTTTGTAAGATTTTACTACTCGAAATTACAAACTCGTTTATCTCAATATTGCGTTTTCTTATTTGGCCGGACTCACGGAGTTTAAAGAATTTTCTACTGAATCACTTTGAAATATAGAATATATCTAAAATAATACATTATCTATGGAATTACATAAGATTTTCTTTTTATATTGTATATTATCGTACATAGTTCATTTATAACTTACAATTGTCTGACGATTTTTTAGGCAAAATTTCCATTTTTCACTTTAGAAGTCCGCCATTTGGCCAAATGTCAACATATTGCAAAAATCCTACGTATTTCTATAGCATTTATTATGTACTAGTTAAAGCCTTCAACTTAGTTTGCATGGACTTTATGATCCTTAAGGATCCTTTACACGGTGCAAGTTTCTTGTATACGTAAGAATGCAATAATTGACTTTCAAGAATTGTATGCAACTGTTTACACGCGGATATTAATTATAAAATTGAATGCAAATATTGACAAGAAATAATTGCAACTGTCTTGTTTACATCTGTACAATTATGTTATGGAGATTATTAATTTCAAGTATTGACTTGTCTAAACACAGACTTGTACATGCCTGTACTATTTAATGACGTGCTGCTTCCAGTATTGCACGTATTTGGGTCAGCAAATTTATCATTCAAATGTTGAACGTTATTGAAAACAGGTCTTTATAATATAATAAGTAAATATTAATAAAAATTTAAAAAAAAATCTGCTGATTTAATTGAACTCATCGAAATTTATCGCAGCCATGAGTGTTTATGGCAATTATAATAATAACTCAGCAATAATTACTAAACCAAGTATAAAATCAAAAAATATTAAGGAAGTCTTTACGATACGTTAACTTTATCCTGGGTTTACGTCATTGTGCCGTTGTTTACTAGTAGTAGTTTATTTTTGTGTCCATCCAAAACCTACTTAAGGTACTGTTCTAGGGTTAAGAATCGAAGACCTTCAAAGTAACAGCCAAGAAAACACTTTCAATTTGTAATATTTTTATTGTGATGTATGTATAATTCCAGAAAAGAATTGCAATTGCTGTACGTTTGTTATAGAAATTTTTGGTACTACTGTCAATCTTACAAAAACCATAAATGGTTCTCATAAAATGTCATTCTAAATGAATCGAAAACGGGCCAATTCGGTAATTATATTCGTATAATATTTAATTACTTGACAAAAATTCTACTATACGAATCAGACGGTTCTTACATAGTTTCTTTTATATTATGGTTAATAAATTTAGATATAAACAAATGAGCTTAGTTAAAATGTATTATACAAGGTATAATTTTAAAATTCAAAGAGAAAATATTTTATCAAAATGATTTTACTGAAAATATTATAATTAAACTAGTAGAACGAATGGAAAACATTAAGAATACATTTTGAAAGGTATTAGTTTGTACGTGTGACTAAAAAATACTATGTAAATAATAAAACATACGTTGGAGCAAATTCATTTAAATCTAGTTTTTTTTAGCTTAACGCTGTATCCTACATATAGCAGAGTAGGCAGAGAGAAACAGTGAACTTTGTGTTAAGACACTCCGTTCTCTTTCAATAATTCCCTTCCTCACTTTCCGCCGGATTGAGGAATTGCGTGTTGAGTGGCGGAACTTAACGCCGCCTTGTTACCAAACCCAGGAGATGAAAATATTAAATATTATTTAAAATTTTCATTGCCTGGAGTGGGAATCGAACCCACAACTTGTCGTGTTTTCAGTCGCACGCTTGGTCCTCTGCGCCACGATAGGCTAATCTAGTTCATTTATTAAATTTTGAATTATTATTTTAAAAATAAGATTTCACAAAAATATTGTACATCATATTCAAATGATATTGCACGAAACACATGCAATGGCGATATAACGATGTCGGGAAGTAAATATGAATATCTCAAATCAGGGGTCTAATAACAAAGGCGGCAAATTCTATCTTCTATTAACAAACGCGGTAGTTCATGACAGTTTTTTAAAATTCCGAGTTAACCGACGTAGCTTAGAATTAAAATACAGATATACATTACAACTAAAATAATATGTGTGCCACCTTTTTTATAACACCTCTGATATAATATTTTAACGATTCTTTGCCATCTTTTCACTCATTTATCTTTTATGATCAAATATATACAGATAGCTAATATAAATAAGTACTAAGCTTATTCTGGACATATTATAGTGAGATGACTAAATAGAATAATAGCACATACAAAATTCAGTGCTTGATCATAATTAAAGTCATTACAATTTGATATATTTGATAAGAAGCAATTTATATGAAAATAATTTTACAATTACTTGTTTTATGTCAAAAAATAGCTATAAAATACTACAAAAACGAAAACTACATTAATACATTTTTAAAAAATTCATTTTTTAAACAAGGAAAGGAGTGTTGCATTGATAATTTCACTCTAGCTAAAATAGCAATACCATTGGTGATGGACTATTAAAAGCTCTTGTTTTGTTTTTTGAATATTACTGTTGACTGTTATACATCTTTTTATTTTTGAAAAAATTATACACTATTGATTAAACCAAAAATGCTATGTGCGTACTGATAATAATAAGTTAATAAATCAAGATGCATATATTTCATGTGGATTTTAGGTTTTACCTGCAAATTCTGTCTTTACGTTATTAAATTCTTTTTACCTATGAGTATTTGATTTGCTTAATATAACATTAGTTAATCTTCTATTCATTCTGAAGCCAGATGATCCTTAAATGAAAAAAATGTACATGCAAGTTGACTTATCAGCTTATTCAAATCTGGAAAAGACATAATAAATGAAGGAATTATGTTATTTCCCTTCCACATAAACTCGCAGATCTGATATTCAGTTTTTTATTATTTTTTATAAACATCTAATTATTACATTACTTTTATATATAAGTTGATATCGAAAATAAAAAATACTGTCATTTTTTCACATTGTATTTTGTATTATATTCTGTATTTTAATTGTTAATATTTTTTTTCTCCCAGCGATGTTATTTTCTTACTATTCCCCTTTTATATTTTTAATATATTGTAAATGCTATCTGAATGAGTGTAACTCTCTGATCATACATTAATATAATAATATTCTTCAGTTTATTTATAGCCACCAAGAAGGATGTGCTAATACATGGAGATAAGACGGTTCATTTGTTCCACAAAGGATAAATATAATATTATATAATGTTAAAAAATTATGATCTGTTTAGTAAACCAGGCCCAGTATGCATTTATACTCAAAATTCACCTGAAATCACAAATAAAATACGCCAATCACCAGAACTTATACAATTTCTGTCATCAATAGTATCTAATAATATTTTGCCATAACTTGTATATAAAATATATACATATTTTTCAATAGCTACATTGTCATATATTACCAAAAAAGCATGTAAAAAATTGTTTAAAATTTCTGTGTAATTATTTATGAATTAATATTCTAAGAAAGTCCTATGATTTACATTTTATTACTCTCAACTTAGTTGTGATGTCCTTTTTAATATATGTACGACAAGTATAAATTAACTCAAAAACAAATGTTTCAGTAATATTAAACGACTTATATGTACATTGTTTATTAAACTTAATCCTTTATGAATAATTGTCGACTAAATAATCGTTGTTAAAATTTAAAAGCAATTCAATAATTAAAAACTAAGTAAAAGCATGCTTAATTAATTATCTGATACTTATGTGAATTAAGAAGTTGAAGTTAAATTTTACTTAATTATAACTAAGCAATACTTACATTTCCATATGTAATAACAGTCCAGTTATACTATAGTACTTTAAAACCCAAAAAGAGTCTCAACAATATATTTTGACTTATATCTAATTTTGTATTACTACTTACTAAAGTACGAAATATTTATTACAACACAACTCTCAAGTTGTCTTGTTATATATTTTAATCACTTCACTTCACTCACAGTAACATGTTCTTCCAATATTATGCGGAAAATATTATTAATTTAGGAATTGAACATCTTGTTCCAACTGCAACACACACCTCACTTTATAAAATGTTCCACTTCTTTCTGTTGACGACATTGTATCATAGGTAGCTTGCACAACGCTCCTGTTACGAATGACGCCCCCAGGTTCCGTTTCTACAGCGAAAAATATTAATGACGTTGACATAAATAACAAAAAAGAAAAAACCGATTTCAAATAAATTGTACTAAAAAGTAGTATATTTAACATCACTCAAAACTCCTCATCAGATTTTAAATAAAATTAAATAGGACCACATCAAGAGCACAAGGTATCATTTAAAAAAATTATCAAAATTAGTTCATCAAGTAAAAATTAATGCACACATAAAGTATTCAAATTGAGCATTCACTTTTTAAGCCTTTAAAAGAAAATTTGTTAAGAGTTGTTCATTTAATATTAGTTTTAAAAATATAACCATAATGCTATTGATGCTGTTGGTAGAAAGCCGGTGGGTAGCGAGCTACGTGGTATGTGGGTCCGGCTGTCCCCTGCATCGGCCCCTGCACGGCGTGCGACACAGGAGGCGCTGCTGGCGGGGGCGGCGGCGGCGGCGGCATCCGCGGCACACTCAATTGATTTGAACCCATTGAGCTACCTAAAGCACAATTTTAAACTTTTAAATAATTTATTTATTTGAAAAATGACGTAACATAATATCATAAAAAAAAGTTGGCAATCTTTAAAAGAACATGACCTAGATCTATAGTAGACGAGTTAATAAGAGATTTTTTTTGTATCGCTGGGAAATGCGTTTTACGCAGACCATCCGTAAGCAAGGTAGATCTGCCCTACAAACAAATGATACTGTGGGGCTCATCGGAAAAGGATCGATACTACCCACTAAAACCCAGCGGAAGCCCTCTCCACCAACATGAAACGTCGCAGAATCGCTTGGGTATGCCACTATGACGCCTCGGTGGACGATCCGCCTACTGCAGGCCACCGTCGCCTTCAGAGTACTGCGGGAATTCTTCCAGAGCACCCACATCCTGCTGTCCGCATTCGTCGTATGAGCAGATCTATCTTGCCGAGATGCCCAGTCAGATAACTTCTGCTCAAAATCTTCTTCATGCGTTTTCTCACCAAGGTGCTTCTGCTCTCTTCGAGCGCGTGCTTGTCCTGAGTACCTTTCCTTGCTGTGTGGCATTTGGCCACGCACCGTCTGTTTCCGAGCCAGAATCATCTGGACCTATTACAGTCTTTCGCTTGCGCGGCATGCGCCTCACAGCTCCCCAGTCCGATGCGGACTCCAACATTCCAACATTATCGTCATTATTTTGTTTTTTAAATTCGTCACTCTCCATACAGTTCCCACGAGTATGGGAGAAAAACGGTCCGTTAAAGCAGTGCCCCCTGTACTTGGATATAAGCCTTGCGTAACTCGCAACGTCCACGCTCGGGTGTCAGTCGGTACCCTGGCGGGGACAGCAGCAGCGACTAAGTTTTCCATCAGCCACGCACCCCTCGCGCTGCTTCGCCACTTGGATTGGGATTATTTTTATAGAGGTTTTTTTTCTCGTAGACCGGTAAAGGCAAGACCCTCGATTCCACACGAGATTATGAGACACCGCCGCAACCACGTGTGGAGTTCCGATATCATCGGCACTGGCACAGAAACCAGTAGGTATCTACGCCGGCGTAGCGATAGTGTAAGTATACGCAACGCACGCCCTCGCTCTTCACACTGTGCCCCGTCTGCTAGTAAGATGAAAATGCGGAAGATAATCGACGCGTCAGGTTTTTCGCCGCCGGGTAATTACTAATCAGAGAAAATCCCTGGAAAGTAATTACCCGCCACCCAGGGTGCACCAGCCCGCTATACTGCGTTCCCACGAATGACAGACGCATTTAAAAAGGTACGGCAGCAAGCAGGCACGCGAGGAGATTACCCGACTGGCCCCCAAGGAGTAGAATAAGAACAAAAGTTGATCAGCGAGTTACGCATTTTCCTTTGACATAAAAAATAATTAAAATCCTAAAAATTGAGATTTTCTCATTGACATAATAATTAAGATTTTGAACATTTGACGAAGAGCTTTCATAAGTACAACTTAATTTTAAGATATAAGCAAATGTCGCCTTAGCAAAAGTTGTTCAATTTAAAATTATTGAAAAGTGGCGCCATTGTGGTGCAGTGCGATAGCGCATGAATGTAAGGGCGATGGTTGTGGCTCAGATATCCACTCGGTGGAATTCATATTTTTTATTCAATATTAAAATATTCTTTATTCAAATAGGTAATTTTACAAGGACTTTCGAATCTTCAATTAACATAAAATGTTAGTATTGTCAGTCCTAGCGGAAGCTACCACCGGTTCGGAAGACTGAATTGTACTGAGAAGAGCTGGCAAGAAACTCAACAATCAGGAAGTTCGGATCACAATTCCACTGCCTCATATAATGCAATTCATATAGTTTATTTCTACTATGGTAATCCCAATTGTTGCCCAGTCATTAAATTTTATTTTTAATATTTTTTTGTTGTTTTTAATTTAAGTATCGTCTCAAATTCATTTAAGAGTAAGCTAAATATATTATTGTAACACTTATTTGGATTTTCTAAACAAATGTTTATTTCAGATATTCTTTCAATGCTACCTCTAAATGTATGTAATCTGCTGGTAGTGACTGGCCTAAAAGTAGTTTTTCGTGCACTTATCATAAAGTTGTGGACATCGGCTAGTATAATATAAATACACAACACTTACCACTAGGTGGCGGTTGGTAGGGCGGGGGGTAGGACATCCAGGCGGGTGGCGCGGGCGCAGGCGTGGGCGGGGGCGCCGGGGTCGGAGCGGAGGGCGCATGGGGAGGCGGCATTTGATTCTCCATCTTTTGCCCATTGGTGAACCGATGACATCCATTCACATTGTTATTTTTGCCCATATTCTTTAGTATATCTAAGGCGAAATCACTCGAAGACCCCTGATCCGGCGTGCTTGCTAAAAATATACAACTGTTATAAAACAAATATCAATAGTTTAGTAGAACTATGATTAGAAAAGTGAAAAAAAAAAAAACTTATAATTGGTGTATTAAGTAGAAAATTCAAAACAAAAGATCTAGAAATATAATGATATAATAACAAAAGCAGCAATGTCCATTTTCGCAGTTCATCACATTTTTTATGATTCCAAATTAACCAACATAGCTTAAGATTAAAATACAAATTAAAATGAACTATATTGAAATTATACTTAACGAAATACATTACACCATTCAAAATATTGTAGTATTCTTGCATTATTATCCGTTTTTCATAAAGTGCATTAGGTGGACTTTGCCGCCTTTCTTATTACCTCTGATATATAAAAAAATCAGGAAGGCACTGTAAGAGTCGGTTAGCTGTTGGTTAGCTTTAACAACTTTTACGATTTAGAAAAACTATATCCATTGTAACTTGTAATGATATTTATTTTAAGTACTATAACTATAATACTAAAAAAGCTAGGAAGTCTTATGCCTTGTTCTTAAAAAATTGTGATTCAATTTTATATTCTATACTAATGACATTTGCTCAACTTAATTAACCTAAAATAAATAATTTAATAAATTTCTTTCATTTTAGAGCAATAGAAAAATACTTATTGCATATCGGAACTCAACAAGTTAAATACAAATATTAATATTCGGAATAAGTTAAATATAATCATTCAACCGAGTGGGGACCGAACTATTATTATTACACTACGCCTAAGTTTTTATCCTACAGAGCAGTTTGTTGTCGTTTGTATCGATTCAAATGCATGGCACCGATGCGACAGCTAGCTATTTTGAAGTTTTTGAAATTATGAATACGACATTCGATAACAATTTGCAATTTTTTTTTTCATGTCCTATTAATTTTCTGAACGTTGTGTAATGCCCTCACAATTTTCTCTAGCTTGTAAATAAAAACGTCGGTAATTTTTCTTCTTCCCTTTTTAAAAATTAATAACAAAGCGCATGCAATAAATACTGTCTCAACCGACGTAATCTTGCTACTGTTGACAAGGTTCTGCTTAAAAACGCGCGTCGGCGCGTTTAAAAATGTGGTCTTGCACAGGCCCTAAATAGCCCCAATCAGCCCCAATCTTTTATATAAGATGTAGCCTGGAAATGCTGCCGTAGTTTACTAACATTTTTTTAATATGTCCAGGAAGGTCTGCAGTACATCCGACTTAGGTGCTGCATTGGTGCGCCTCGGCGTGGTCAACGTTTGTAAAAGCGTCTCGTCCAACCTCAGCATCGACGTTGGCACCTAAGTATACAGCATTTACAATCAGTTCATAATAACTAATTACTTAAATATTAATAATGTTTCATTTTATAAAATAAAATCAAGTTATCAATGTGTGTAGTAAAATAGCTGATCCCTGCATTCTTATATTCGTGATTGATTGCCTTTTTTTTCTCCCCTCGTAATTTTTTCGTATATATATATTCAATGAACAATACTATTTTACAGATTTTTTACAGAGCATAGCGACGAAACAAATAAATAATATAAAAATGTGAATCTTCTGTACGTTATTGTCGGGCGGTATAAGATATGTTTATGAGAGTAATAAATAATTAAAAAAAATAAGAATAGATGCATGGATTTCAAAAAATGAATATCCTAAGAACAATCAACAAATTATTCCGCACCCAATAGTCAAAATCCCAACATGATACAATCAATAGTTTTAGCGTGATGAGCGAACAAAGTAAAAGCACTTTCAATATATATAGATTACACAAACATACTTCAGTATTTTAAATTTCAAATGTCTACAAGAGTATATAATAAACTTACCGATTCAACATTTCTGCCACTTCCAATAATATAGTCTATAAGTTTAATCAGGAATTGTTTAGGGACTGCAGACATATTCTATAAGCAGAAAATAGTAATGTTTAGTGCAGTTGAACGTAAAATAATTAATAAGATTTTAATTAATAAACACTATTAAGTTTTATAAATATAAAATATGGTAATTTAATTTTTTAATAAGCTTGTTATTTTACATAAATAAAGGATTTTTCAATAGGCGCGGGTAGATTTTAGCGCCCCGTGGCAGCCATTTTGTTTTCGTGACATTTGTCAATTTTTTTTTATTATTCAGTTGTTTATGCCCAAATCATCATGGCAAGTTACACGATTCAACACGTTCAAATGATAAAACTTTATTATATATAACAAAATGAGTGTTCGTTAACGCAAACGTTGCGCGCATTGTGCCCATTTTACGGTAGACGTGGTGGCTCTTCACAGTCGACTCTTCAACGTTTGGTGCCCAAATTTGAGACGACCGGTTCAGTAAACAATCAGCCAAAACATCGTACGTTCAAGGAACGCAAGATCAGCCGAGAACATCGCCGCGGTCCGTGAAAGTGTATAGCAGAACCCGAGGCAGTCTATTCCTCGCTGTGCACAAGAACTCGGCCTTTCGCAGACTTCAACTGACACAGGAGCTCAAAGTTCATGACCATAGACAACGCCGTTTGTTCGCTTATTGGGCTTCGAATCGTTTGGAAGAGAACTCCAATTTTGGGCGAAAAATCATCTTTAGTGACGATGTGCATTTTTGGATGAATGGCTGTGTTAACAAGCAAAATTATCGTATATAGGACGACACCAATCCACACGAGGTTCACCAGGTGATAATGCATCCTCAAAAAGTTACCGTTTGGTGTGGATTTTGGGCTGCCGGCGTCATTGGTCCGTACTTTTTTCAAAACGACGTTGGTGAAGCGGACACCGTCAACAGCGAGCGCTACAGAACGATGATAACCAATTTCTTTGGCCCACACTGAACCATATGGACCTAGACGACATGTGGTTCTAGCTGGACGACGATACGTGCCACACAGCAAACGCCACGATTGACATTCTGCATGAACGATTTGAGGGTAAGGTTATCTCTCGCAGGGGTGATGTGAATTGGCTACCAAGGTCATGCGATTTGACCTCACTAGACTTTCCTGTGGGGTTTCTTGAAGTCGCAGGTCTATGCGAATAAACCACAATCGACCGATGCTCTAAAGGTGAACATAACACAGGCCATCGCTCAATTTCAGCCGGATCCATGCGGAAGTCATTAAAAATTGGACCACTCGGATCCGTTCCACCGTAAGAAGCCGAGGCGGGCATTTGAATGATGTCATATTCCAAACTTAATGGCATACATGCGACTTTCAAATAAAAAAATAATTTTGTCAATACCTCAGACAGTTTGTTTTATTCGATTTCTATTAATTCAAAATCTACCCGCCCTTATTGAAAAACCCTTTAGATTCTTTTAAGAACCTAAGCCTCTGCACAGATTAGGAACATTGTTAGTATATTATTATTATTTTACAATGCCTATTATTTTTAAATATTATATATTGCAATAAAGTATACAATTGATATTATATTAGAAAACATTTTATTCTTAGAGTAATATCTATAGTAACTTAATATTTCATTGTTAGTGGGGCAGTGTCTGACTGTAAATGGATGCGATTGGGTGTGGGTTCGATTCCTACTTGGGGAAATGATTACATTTAAATTATCTTTAATTCTTCGCTCTGTTAAGTAAAGAGCGGCGTTGATTTACGCCACTTAACACGTAATGTCTTGAATCCGGGCGGGATAAAGCGTAAAGCTGCTTGGAATTTAATAACTAAGTTATATTGACATTAGGACATTTTTATGGACATTAGAATAGGTATTTGTGGTCTAATCAAGTGAAAAGATCCACTGAATGACTCCACCATTCAAATTTCATTTTCAAAAAGGAATTACACCTTGAAGAACTTTGTCACTTTATATTATATAAGAGCATAAATTTACACAACACAAATTTTAATTAACATGAAATATTAAGTACATAACATTTTTTGAGTAAACTTTGTGAATGACTTACGGGAAGGATTGTGGACGATTGATTAAATTGTGCCAAGACATCGTGGACCTCGAAATTTGATACACTTTGCTATAAACGAATTATAATACTAAGTTTTAAATATTGTCAATATGAAACATCAGTTTTATATAAATGCAATATTTTACTTATTATGTTATATGTGGCCTTTTTTAAAAGTCTATTGACAAGTGTAAATGTTTAAAAGTAAGTTAAAATTATTTTACCACAACAAAAAAAAATCACTGTCATGACGTTGTGTCTACAGAATTCTGAACAAATTTAAATATTATTATTTCATATATAATGAACAAACAATATATTTACCTCTATGTACTCTTCTATGAGACTATACAGATCTGAATTAACAAGTGAATTCAGTACGTTTTTTCTAAGTTGATATTCAAGCAACCTTTGTTTGTAAGTTAGTGCCTGATATTCTTCATCTCTTTCTAACTTTGACATTTCATCTTTCAAAGCTTCCACACTAAAATTATAAAATTGCATTTAGAATGCGATCTTAAAATTTTTATAAACAATGCTTATGGAGTACCTGATCCAATAATTTTCATTTGGAAATTTACTGTAGCATCGAGCGATCGACGATGTGATAACACTGAAATCGCCGCGCAATATCGACCACGTGTAAAAATCATAGAAATTATGTTTAATAAATCTTACATTAACTAACATCATATTTTTGTTGTTGTTGTTGTAATTTGCAAACAGGTTTTTATAATGCCAATTTGAATATCTATCTATAAATTTTATGAGACTTGAAAGATTAAATATCGTTAATAAACCAAGGACACTAATACTCTATTCTTATTTTTATGCATGTGTATTATTTTATGTTATAATACACAAATTATAATATTGTTCTTATATTTTTTTTTTACTTACGCAAAGAATTAAGGACTAGGTATATTTGTTTCAGAATTGTAGAATTGTTAAATTTTAAGGGTACCTCTTCGCATAGCCTCAGTATGTTATCATTACGACCCAGAGCTAGAAACGTGAACTTCATTTTTTAAGTCATCGAATGCTTATATTGTTAGATTTTTAAAAGCTATAGCACTTTCAAAGGGAATCCTGAAAATATTAATTCTAAAAATTCGCTAATATAAAAAATACTTTTATTACGTGACGCGCTTTGCATAACACAAAATATTCCTACAGATGTATAATCTTGTTCAGTAATGAAGCTAAAATAACTCATAAAACATACAGTTTCAAACAATATAGAAGAATTTCGGTATGTTGCCTAACCTGATCTCGCGTTGCACGCACTTATCACAGTGAGCGACTGCGTCATTTTCTTCCTCCGTGTTCCTGATTTTGCAACGTAGCGCTGAGAACAAAATCAAAGATCGCCAAGCCATAGACAACAGGTTATGTAATTCACAAATAAATTTAAATAAAACAAGCACAAACTTATGTACGCTTTCCGTGATATTGCGATTTCTATTCTATTGATACTCAACAATAATTTTGTATGTTATGATGTAATTGCTATAATTTAAATGTTATCTTAAATCTCTTCATATTTATATATAAAATCATATTTAAAAAACAAAATAATAAATGAATAGAAAGAGAATTTTATATTAATTATTATTATCTAATAAATTATACCATGAGGATGATTAAAGTTCTTATAAAGTAACAGCTTCTTCTATGCACAATATATAAATGTGGACAATATATTTGAAAATAAACAATGTAGGTAGAAAAAGAAATATCACTTTTAAGCATATATTGCTGAATGGATATAATACATTTGCAGAATCATTTTAAGTTTTGGAAATTATTTTTAAGATGAATTACAAAGTAGTTGCATATATATTTATAAAAAGACAAAGGGCATCAACAGATTTCCAATCAGAACTACACATTAGGAGAAATTTAAGTCGAAATTTTTTGAAGATGATTTTTAATATATATCATTGCAAGCAATTGCTTTTACGAAATTTTAAAAACATATGAGAATATAATAAATGGTATACATTTGTAAAAACACAGAAACATTCAAATTCATCATAATGATGATACTCATATAACTTATGTTTGTAAAATAAGACTTTGTCATATTCTTTAAATTGTGTGTTTTCACAGTATTATAATTATTAATATAAGTGTGGCATTTGTGCATGTAAAGTTTTACCTAAAGTGCTCACTATCAATACCTAAATTAAGTTTATTGAAGGTGTTCATTTAAAAATTTGATGTAATATATGATTAAAATATATAGAAAGCAAGCAATAAAATATGTGTAAGTGAATATAAACCAATAGGTTTATTATAGTTCAATTAACAACAAAAGCATTAAATTGTTTATTACTATATTTATTCTATTCCTACAAGTAGTCAGTTAATAAAATAGTCAAATAATAATTTAACTGATATCACATAATTAACTCAACAAATGAATTTAAAATGTGCAAGCTAACAGAACAGCTACAAATTATATTTATTTTAAAGGTAGTATAATTTACAATACTTATAAAAAGTGAAATAAATTTCTATTTAATATTAAATAAAAGTACTGTTTTAACATTATGTCCACATTACGAACATATATTTTTTAAAATATTTTATATCAATTTTTTGTTTCTTAAAAATAGAGATTTTTAAATATTCTTTTATACAATACACATTTATATAATTTACGCAACAATCAAAGACACGGAAAACGTATCAAGAAAAATAATAAATAATTATTTGTATGCAAAAGAACTACAACCATTAATTTTCAATGCAGGAATTCAAAAAGGAAGGCCTTTTTAGGTATTTAATGTAGGAAAAGGCATTTGCATATAAATTTATTTATGAACTTATACAAATGAAAAATATCATTTAGTAAAAATACAAGTGAAAGTCTATTCAATTACTTATCTATTTTTTTATTTAATATTCGCTAAAGCTTATTTGTTCTTAAGAGCTTATCAACTTTATCTTTTTATATCGCTGAGCATTAAATAAAAGAGAGCACATGTCTCTTGACTAATTGTGACAATATTTTGAAAATTCCACATTTCTATAAAATATTTGTTGAATAAAATAAAATAAAATTAATCTTACCATCACATTCAATTGAAGATGATCTTTTAAGAGAACCATTTTTAGTTTGAACATGTGCAGGTATTGGGGGAGGTGGACGACTAGCATCAAATCTAAAAAAAATACATATATATATATATATAATATGGTAATTATGTGTTAAGTTTAAAATTATTTTATTGATTTATTTAACTTACCTGAGAAGAGGTGGTGGTGGTGGTTGAGCTACTGCATATACTGCAGTGTTTTGAGGTGGTGGTGCTATAACAAATAATTTTGAAACTATAATTTATTTACATAAGGACATACAAGCTATTAGAGGTGATTCACAAAGGTACTCTTTTGTGTCCCTTTGTGAATTACCTCTAATAGCTTAAGGATAAATGAACACAAACCTACCCTAGATGCTATAGATACTACTAACTAAAACTTCAAATAATTTTGGTAATTTTGATATTCTGTCACTCCCAGCAGCATTTATATGTTATAAATATACAAGACATGAAATAAGGCCGGAAGAACAGTATCACATTTTACAAGCTTGTATGTTTCTTTTGTAAGGGCCTAATAAAAATGAAACATTTTCTATAGATTTATATACATACAATTTATAAAAATATTCAGTTTATTAAGAAGTATAACATGAGATCAGTAAAATGCTTAGTGAACTGGTTATGTTGTACTGTGAAATATTGATAAAATCTTTTCAATTATATTCATATAAATTAACTAGAACTTCAAATAATATTACCTGTGAATACTGGTATTTGTGCTTGTGATGTAGCTACCGTTGAGGGAACCGTCGGCGGTGGTGGTGGTGGTAATAATTGTTGTAATGGAAGCATATTTGCAGTTTGTCTTGTCACTGGTATCGGTAAAGGTAAAGGTGCAGGAGCAGGTGGGGGTGGTGCACTGTTTGGTGCAGGAGGTGGTGGAGGTGGAGGTGGATGCCCCCCAAACGATTCTTGTATATATAAAGCTATTTGCGGAATAGTTTCAGCAGCTGTTGCTGACATATTGGCGTGTCTCTCTGCAAGTACCCGTGGTACTTGTCCCGTCGCAAAAAATAAACTTTCTTCTTCTTTCGTTGTATGTAGATAGGTACAATGTTCACGTGTGCACCCAGGTGGATTTTGATAATCGTGACAAAATTTTAAAACTCTTTTCATTTCCTCAAAATCGAGATCATGACGAAATCTACATTGGGCATTTTTATTGCAAGTTCCCCAAATAAAGTTTCGACAGATATCTTTTTTATTCTCAATTTGAGTCAAATTTTCATTTTGAGACTCGCTATCTGATAAATTCTGTGGTGGTCCTGGCAGCGGTGGCTGGCGGCCATTTTGATCACATCTACTGCTCATGGACTGAACAAAACAGAGAAAGCTAATATAAAACACTTTTCATAAAGACAAAGAACTATTCACTTAAATGAAGTTACTTACCGTAAATTTTTAACACTGTGAGTTGTGATGAAATAATTAATCTAACTTCTATGAAACAATATAACAATAAAAACAGAAAATTCACATTTACACCACATAAGCAGAAATTTACGAGTGAGGGAAGCTCATGAGCATACACCGATATAACAGAATATAGTGAAGTATTGTCATACGCAATAAACAAATTATTTTAGTTATAAAACGCAGTCCGTATTCTGTCTAGATAACGTAAAACGGTAAAACGCAAATTGCAACAAGCGTTAAAAAGGTGAAACCACAGACCAGTTATGCCTTATTCAAAACAACAAAATATAACAGATTAAAAATAAATACTGGTAAGATGGGATTGATAGAAACATTTTTAGATTCTGACTCAGATTTTTACAATGCCGGAATTATTATGAAAATTTTTATAATTTAACTTTAAGTAAAAAAATACATATTTTAGAGAATGAGTTAATAGTTGTTTTACATATAATAGTTAACAAAAAGTGTTTTTATTATTTATATTAGTTACAGAAATGTTTATTTAGACAGTATACGAGTAAAAAGTCATTGCATACGCCATATAGCTAAATAGAAAAAAAATCTATTTACTTTATTAAAAATGCACTAAGTTGTAATTTTCCTCTTCACATGCTATACATGGAAATCATGTGTAGTAATAAATGTCGGTATATTTTTATAGGAAATCTTTGACGCGATATACATATATTACTAACGTGAGCCTGGCGCTACCTTATCCCAGAACTCAACGTTAAGTCGAAACGGGCTCACAGGGTTGATGGTTATTACATCGTGAGAAAAAACAGACTAAACAACTATCCCATGCAATTTAGAAATTATGAGCATTTAAGAAAAACCTAGATATTTGGTAAAACTGTAACCATTTTTCGGTAGTCCTGGTTAATTTTAACTTTTTTTTTTTAGCCTCACGCTGTATCCCTTTCAACAATTCTGTGCCCCACTTTTATTATTTTTATTATTTATGTTAATTTAAGCTTTGGAACCGTAACCCTAAATAACATTTCTAGAACCACAATAAAACATAATGACACAATTGCCTCAAGTTTTCTAGAATTAAGACTATTTGCTATGAACTATTATAATTTTCAAAATTTGTCGAATTTGGTAGGCCCTCTTTTAAAAAAATGTACTAATGTGCCTTGGCAAGTGCCATGAAAAGTTCGGGCATTTCATCAAGATTGTAAAAAGCATATTGAGAAGCAGATTGCAATACCTTTTAATTTTATACAAAAAAAAACTAGTAAAAAAATTAAAACCTTAAGTAACCCGATTTTTGCTAACCCATTTTACTCAGTTCAAATGTTTATTTTTATGAGAGCGACAGATAGTGAACATGTTTGCCATGAGCGACCGAGATTAGGTAAAGAATAATTTGAAAGACCCTACTTTCAAATTCGACAAATTTTGAAAATTTTAAATTCATAGTTTAACAAATAGTCTTAATTCGTTAGTCTTAATTCTAGAAAACTTGGGGCATTCGTGCCATTACTTTTACTGTGGTTCTAGAAATGTTACACCTGTATAGGTGCTACGCTATGCATTGTTGACGCTTAAAAAAAAATCACCTCTCATTTTTTGTCATATTGCAAACCTTAAATCCATCCTTATAGAGTTAACTCCAAAAATATTCAGCCAGATCAAAAAAAAATATCATTCCCTTACTACACATTAATGTGAGGGAATGAAGAATATGAAATTAAACATAACCAAGAAAAACTCGCAATATGCGAGTGTGTGCTCGTGCTCCCAAAAATGCTAACCATTGAAATAAAATACATTTAATAAAACTTATTTACTGTCTTTTAAGAGGATTTGAATGAAAAATGTAACTTTAACACAATTACAATAAAATCTTTTTGTAGCGTAATTTCTAACACGCTGCCCTCGCAGCTTGGGGGCCACGGTGGATCCATGGTTAATATACAGTCCACAGTGAATCCACAACGAAACCACCGTGGATTTTTAGCCATTTTGCCATTGTGGTTCCACTTTGGTTTAACAGTGAGTCCACTTTGGTTTGACAGTGAGTCCACTGTGGTTCACACCACAATAAAAACCACGATGGGACCACGGTTAAGCCACTGCGGATCCACTGTAGAGCCACAATGAAACCACAATGGAGCCATGTTGGCAAAAGTGGCTTAAAAACCACAATAGATCATCATGGTTTTTTCATTATGGATCCATTGTGGATCCACGGTAAACCCGCTGTCATCATGGTTACACCGAGGATCCACAGTGGCCCCCAAACTGCGAGGGTAAAGATAAACTTGTCATGTTAAATTAAATACAATAGGTACTACTAACCATCGAAAATGAATAGAACCTTTCATTTATGATTAAAAATATATTAATCAATTAGCTATATGTCCTTTACACACTGCTAATGAGAGAAATGATTTTGTTTTATGGGTAAATTAGTGTAAGCTAGTACTATATTTATATCAGCAATTTGGGACATTCAAAATTGTTTGTTAAAACGAAAGAACGAAAGACTTAAGAATGATATTTTAATTGTTATTTATAAGTACTTACGGCTCATATGAACCTAATATTATGAATGTAAGTAGTAGATAAGGTAATTGAGTTTGCATTGAAGTAATAGTTATTAATAAAAGTGAACCACATTTCTGGTAAAACTTAATAGGGTAAGAGCCGACGACGGCCAGACTTTCGTCATACTATAGAAGCTGAAAGTTTTTCTGTGGGTACATCTGACATAGGTAATAACGATCAGGAAGTATAGAATTTGGGTTGTGGAAACTTCCGGAGATAACAGTTAGTAAAAAATAATTCTCAATTTTTTTATATTTTCTTTGTAATAATATTAGAAATCACGTCACCCATTGCCAGGCACTTAGCTTGCAATTTGCAATCCCATACTACACCCTTAGACCTTAAAAAATATAATTAAAATTTCGTTATAGTATAAAAACTAAACTTTACATATATTGCTTGGGGACCTATAAGAAGACGTCACCTCCACAGTCAGAAGTTTTCATGGTTTCTTCACCTTGCCTACGTTCAAGGTCTGCTGTAAGATTAACGCGAGACAGCAATTTCAAGCGAGTGCGAGAGAGACAGGGCATTTAACTTATTGTAACTTCTTAGTGCATATTATCTGTCATTCATACGGTATTATGTATATGGAAACGGCAGGTAGCCTAGGACGCTTCAATTTCTAAAAAACCAAACGCATTGCTTAGACAAAGATTTACTGTAAAGATACCATTTCTAGAGTAGAAACAAACGTAGCTTGATCGCGGTGCGGGCGTTGAGTAAATTACTCATGAGAGAATGTTTTATTTTCGCCTAAAAAAGTCATCGCTCCTAGCAAATTTCATCGGTGGTTATTAAGTACAGTAAGTAAATTTTTATACTTATCTGCAACAATTCTTGTACATTTCGATTGCTGTGTTTAAATTAAAAACGTTGTATGATAACGGTCGGGTAGCCCCGGCCACTACGCTGTCGGGTACCTCCGGACACGATTCTTACTCTTCTTCGAACTGCAAATTAATGTCGTTTTGCTTCAATTGGTACCACAATATCTTAAGTATGTTAAGTATTTCTGCAACTATGGTAATAACATAGGTGATATACCTATGTTGTTACTATCGTTGCAAAAATACTAAGATATTATGCCAAAATTCATGGAGAGAACCAGTGAAAGAGGAAAATAAGAGGAAAATCAAATGACAGAAACATTTACAAGCATGCAACTCTGAATGCCTTACTAGGAATGCAAGACTGTACCTGTGAAGACCGTGTTCATCAAATATTTATTATAACTGTGATGTTTGTAAGACCAAAAAGCGGTGGGCCATCGTCGAATAATGTGTAGGGGTTACCCGCCATTTTTTTGACGGCAAAAATCTAGACCATATTATAAACAGTATATTTTCATAAATAAAGAAAAGTGATATAACAGTTCAGGGTTTGATTAATATAAATAAAGATTTTTTTCTAATTTGATATTAAATATGAAATAAGACAGAAAAATACTTTATTTTTCTTTGCGATTCATTTAAGTGTCCGTTGCTACCTCCCCCTACGTATATAAAACATACTATATAACTAGCTTTTTCGTCATTATATATCGTCGTAATATCGTCTTTTTAGATTCAATTACACGATGATAAATTACATGTTATTCAATGATAAATTTACACAAAGGACTAAACACAAAACATTAATAGGGGTAATTTTTTAGATAATTGAATCTTTCTCCTCCATCTCGTAGAACCATAAGAGATCTTTTTCCACCAAAATTCCTGTAGTTGCCGTTTCCGATATAACAAAACAGCCTCAGGAAATCGGCTGGTCTGAAGACAAGTCAGTAGACAAAGCTATTAAAATTATTATATATAAATTACTATCATTGCCGTCCTAGAATTCATTGATTGGTAACGTAATGACAAAACGCGGCGTTGAGTTCCGCCATTCAGCATCGCATCTCAAACTTAAACGAAGAGCAGACAACAGTGTCTCTTGACACTGGATTCTCAGTGCCTATTCTTTTATGCGGGAAAACCGTGAAGCTGAAAATTTATCAACCTGGTCACCTCATGTAGAATAATAATAGACCACAGTCACTATAAAACATGAAATGGAGATAGTGTAATAGCAAATTGTTTGGCGTGATGAATGATTTCTTGACGTACAAAAATTTAAATTTAGGAATATTAGGACTTGTGGATTTTTTTAGGGCTAAATACATTAGTGTTTTTATTTAGTTTTAATAACTGTAAAATGCCATAATGAAGAGTCCCTTATTACATTGTATATTTTTAAATGTTAATATATTGAAAACGAAAGTAGAGACTTCGAGGTAAGTGGCCAGCAGCCGTCTAATGTATTCTTATATTCTTAAGTGACCTTTCCCCCTCCTATCTAACTTTGTTGCTATAAAATTGTTATTACTATATTATAGATAATGTTTATCTATATATAAATAAATGTCGAGGTTCACGGAACATTAGGGTATTCCCGTGGCTCCGGCTAGTGGCGATCGAGGAAGATAATTTCCGTCTGAGTCACCAATCGGAATCAAAGGAGTCGGACTCAAAAGAGTTTCTCACGTAACAAAGGTATAGTAGGTATATATGTATTCTTTTTAGGTCTTTAAGATGTCAGAGCTTGTTATATTGCAATTTTATGCCCAATATTTTCCTGTTAACCTTTTTTTTAGCTCTCACACCTTGTTTTACTTTGTTTTTTTAAGCTCCACATTTTCCTTTCGACCTTTTTTTAAGGTCTCATATTTGTATTTTCAAAAGTTAGGCAAGTCGGTGGAAACCGAGTTGTATGGACGCCTCGCCACTGTGTACCTACATCTGTCCTTTATAACATGGCATTCCAGCACGTTTTTATACCTTCAATATAAACAAATTTAGCCTGTTTTATCACGTCACGTCAAATAACTTGCTTGATTTGGATATGTAATTCACGTTTTTATAAGCCAGCAATCTATAGATCAATGTAAGAGAATCTTACAACTTTCTCTTGTCTCAATAATTAAATAATCAATAATATAATCATTTCATGAATGATGCACACACACACTCTTAGTTTCTTTTTTAAAGTTAAATATTATTAGGATAAATATTTTTTAATAATTTTATAAAAAACATATTTTGATACATCGTTTAAACGTATAATAAAACATGAATCAAATACTTCAAATACACAATATATTACGATCATTATTAAATAATTGTAAAGTAATAACTTCAAATCACACAAATCAAATAAGTAGTTTGTTTTTATTAATGTAAAAAAAATATGACATGTACAAGTAACTTCTAACTTTATATAATTTATACAAAACTGATAATATCTAGCAGATGAAATAACTTTAATGGGGAACTTCAAGTATATAATTTCAATTCGAATTTCTTTTTCGTTACAATCATAAAATTAAAATGACACGTAGCTAATAATATTTTCCCCTGCCAGATATTAAAACAGGTACATCATCTCAAAGCAATAATTATTACATTACTCTGAGTTCGTGTTGACAGAAATATCTGACGTGAAAAGCATGCTTATATAATAATTATATACTCTGTTATAATAAGGGACCCAAGTTAGACCACGAGTAAAAGCAGTTCAACTGTTATCTCGTTTGAATCATATCGATCAATTTATATTTTATAATTATTTACAACTTAATTTTATTCTATTATCTAATATAATAAAGCTAATTAACGAAAGTTTAATGATTCAGAATATGAATAATAAATTAATGAATTTGAATTGAGTGGCACATCGACGGAGAAATGAGCGAATACAAACTCTTATGTACAGAAAAGAAATATTATTATTACTTATTAATAATGATGAAGACAATTTGGTGAACTGACATTAATGATTTTCAAGTATTTACAAAAATAACAATGCGGATTTTATACCGAATTGAGCGACAAGCCAACTGTTATGTTCTGGGTCATTACGTGGATTTAGTACCAAGTTTCTTAACGTTTAAATATGTAAATTAAAAAGCTTAGGCAATTATTTAATTAATTATTGGACGGATACAAGCAAAAACCTTAAACGTTATGAACTTATGGAAATTAAGAAACGTATTTAGTGAAGTGTATTTCATTTTTTTTTATTTTATATATGTGAGAACAAATTTCCGAAACGTTTAAATAAGGATGAATTGATTAATTATATCTAGTAATTATAAAAAAAAATGTGTAAATATCTGTACTCTAAATGATTTTATGGAATAAACAGTTAGTTATTCACTCTTATTGCTGAAAACATAATATTAATAATATTATCTGATTCATAACTTTCCTATGTCCAAAATCCACGTAACAATTGAACAGAGGCCTAATTAAATGTAACTGTAGAAGTATCCCCGTTGCTTCATGTGTTGGGCTGAAGTCCTTTGGGTTTGATCATCATAGATGCTCTTTTCAATGTATAGTCCCAGCCACGCCAGCGGAACCACACTATACCTGTAAAACAAAACCATTATTAGTGAATAAAATGAAAAATTCACCACAATTTTTAAGCGAATACGTATTTTTTATTGTCAATTACATATTAAAAATATTACAGTTACTTAAGTGATAACACTATAATAATTTTTCTACGTTTTTTAAATTCCTTACCCATAATACAAAGGTCGAAGTGAAGAAATTAAAAGTCTAACATTAATTATATCAATAATTAAAAACACAATGAACATACCTTGTCGTGCTGTAAGATCTTGGGGATCATGCAGGTAGAGACCGTTTAAGCCGCGTCCACATGATTTCCACCACCATCCGCCCTTTAACATAGACGCGCAATTCAAAGAAGACCTGTCGTTGTCTCTGAAATCAATGTTATTTATATTTTAATTAAATGTTTAAAGCTATAGTACCCATTATTAAGTTATTTTTTACGATTAATTTTGTTAAGTGCCAATAATGCTTTTAAATTATTTTATTTTATACCAACATCGTGAACATGTGGAATTTTAGTCTGTTTCTATACACCAATCACGTAAAAACTACTATTGTCTAGATATTAATGAATTAATCTTGGCACGATAATAACTTACAGCCCAAGAATATAGGTACCTATATGGGTGATTTTTGTGCCGATTTTCAATGTAGTTCTCGTAGGGAAAATGTAATAAATACGTTACTGAAGTAAACAATAGATAATAGTGAATCAATATTAGCATGATATTATATTTTACGTCAAATGACGTCGATAACTTCCATAAGAAATCAAATTTCCATAAGAAATGTAATAAGATAAAAAATAATTTTAGAGCTTTATGAAATATCGGAAGTACATGTGAAACCCTGCGCAGAAGACGTACGCGTAGTTGCGTTCAGAAGGCGCTCAATCAGTGTTACTATCTAATGGTCTTTTACCTCACGTTTAGCACATCACATTTAAATCGTAATTTAAATGTGTGATTATATATGTGTACTGTAAATTACAACAACCAGAAGTTTTATTAGGATCTCGAAATGTCAGAAAATAATCAACGTTCCAACGTTTGTTCCATACATTTTAGTCAAGTAAATATAGGATGTCCCAAAATTAACGCAAGATTTGAATTAAATAGAAAATGCCATTTTAGTCTTTTAATAGCGAATGAATAATGAATATAATAGCAAATGGCGGCAAAGTCAAATCTTGCGTTAATTTTGGGACAGCCTTTATAAGCTTCTGTGAAAGCTGACTTTCTTTTCACAATTTCTGTCTGTTAGTCTAAAAGCACAATTAGAATTTAACTCAAAACTTCTACAAATATAAGTAGTGAACCATGAATAGTATACATCTACGAACAACTTAAGCTTTTATAAGAGATAGATATATGCACAGTGTAAGCCTATTTTTTGTATGCTGAAAGCAATTACTCAATATGAAAAAAATAAATGTGTCAATTTTTAAACATGTTAAAAATTAAAGATGTGAAATTATTAAATGTTCAATTATTAAATCAAAAAAAATTAAGTCTGGTATATAGCCTTTAATTAACAATATCAATAAGAACATAAGTAATTATTTTTAAGGAGATTTGGTTTAATTAATAATAATATGTAGATTAAATATAGGTACCTGTTATAAGTTGAAAAGGGACTATTGTTAGACCCGTACCAAGGGTCATTCAGAGAGTCGCCTGCGTTGCCTTCGTAGCCGTCTATCTCCAATTTGTAATATTCCGCTTCTGAATATATTTTGAAGTGCGAATATTGTGCATACCTGTATAGTCACAACAAGAACTCATTTAAAGCGTGTTCAACAATACGCCAATTTAAAAAAAAACGCTTTGATGAATATTTAAATTTAAGCCAAAGCAGTGGAACAGCAGAGAGCCAATAGACTAGCGTGAGAGTTACTCGTACGTATCTACAAACATAATTCAGATAGGTGTGGTTACGGTGTGTTGTACTGTTTTGTAAACTAATTTTTTATAGGCACAAATTTCACATATTTTTTCGACTTCACGCTTTATCTTGCATAGCAGGGTAGTCAGATTCCGTTCTCCACTTTCATTAGTTACGGGAAGATGGTCGTACTTTGTACAATAGTGTAAAAAAAATTATAATATTGCTAAATTAACAAGAAAATATGAAATATTTAATAAATAAAAATATTTCATTAATCTGTCTTTCTAAGTCTATAATTATTTTTTTAAAACTTAGAATAATCCCGAAGAATAATTTATAATTAAATGAACTTATCGCAGTTCTATCATAATTATACAATGGATTCGCACGAACATCCCTACCGTTTTGTTATTAAATGGAGAAATATTTATATTTTATGATTTTAACTCGAGGTAAACTCGTTCGGATATACATAGTTACATTAGTAAGAAAAAATATATACTTTTGCGCATCCTCAAAATAATAAAAAAAAACTTAATAAAAACTCAATACAGTGATAACTTTTTACAACTGTATGGTATATACTCCAACTATGCTAATACCTTTGGACGAAGCCGTCGTATAATTAAGATAGAACTTCACTTACGTATAAGTTCGGTTGATGTGTTATACCTTTTATTACCATCAAAGTCTTCCAGTTCAACCCTTAGCATATAGTCATCATTATTAGTCAACATATAGATGTTCTCGTTGCCCAACCAGAATTCTTTGCTAGGGTCACCGAACCCATTTTTGTAGTCACTCCAGTCTTTATTGAAATTTTCGGCTGGTATTCCGAAGTCATCACGACGATGAATTACCTGCAATATATTTGCGTCCAATATAATTAAATTGTTATATATAAACATAATATAGGTACATATCCTAATATGTTCTAGCAGAATTTTGGGATATCTTTTCTTCATTTTGAGAATGAAATTTTATTGTAATTAAAAATGTATTAAATTTCTTATTCGTAATTTACTTTAAGTTATAATTGATAAAAAAATTCGAAAGTTACAATAATAGAAATCGGTATCCGGATAAAATATTGAGACATCAATTTTTGTTTCAACGTTCATGACTTTTTCTTCTGACAACCTTGTATTTATTTATTTATGTTTATAATTGCATCTAAAATGTTGCAATAAATTAGATTAAATATTTCGTAACCGATTAAGTTTTTTTAAAAAAAAAAGTGTTTTGTAAAGTTAGTTGCGTTTGGCTAGTGCCAGTATAGAGGTAGATGGTAAAAGGGCAGAATTGACAAGCTTTAATAAATATTACAGCATACCGTCCATCCGCCATCAGCAACGTTTTGTTCACAGTAAACTTTTAAGAACCAATAGGTGGTGCCTCGTATCTGCAAGTAGTACACGCCAGATTCTCGCATGCCGGCGTTCAACAGATCGACGCAAGAGTAACCCTAAAAAGATAAAAAAATATTGTATTAATATGAGTATAAAGAAGAATCTGATTAATATTCTTCTTTATATTCATATTGAACAATTCGTTTTATATGCTTAGGTACATTTTGGTTTTAAGCTTAAAAAAAATTGAAAGAAAGAAAAGTATCAAAATAAAACATATAGAACAAGAACATACATATATTGTGACAATAAAGTATTCGGAAATTGTAAATAAAACAAAAAGTATTCATTTATTAATCAATATTTATTTTGTCGCCTTCAAAATAGGCCCCATTTGATGCAATACACATGTGCCAACGCTTCTTCCAATCTTCGAAACATGTTTTATAAGCACTTTCCGGGATCTTCTTTAGCTCTCGCGTCGAATTCTCTTTTATGTCTTCAATTGACTTATAACGGTGTCCTTGGAGTGGCAATTTGAGTTTAGGGAACAGAATCAGTCGGCCGGAGCTAGGTCTGGTGAGTACGGTGGTTAATCGATGGTATTTATCGACTTTTTGGTCTTAAATTCGGTCACAACGTGAGCTCGATACGATGGTCCATTATCGTCATGCAAAATCCACGAATTTTACTTTCATAATTCTGGCCGTTTGCTACGGATTTTCTCGCGCAAACGCCTCAATACAGCTAAATAGTATTCCTTATTGACCGTTTGTCCCTCCGGAAGGAATTCATAGTTGACCACACCTCGAATATCGAAGAAAACAATGAGCATCACCTTCACTTTTGACTTACTTTGGCGCGGTTTTTTCGGTTTTGGCTCGTTTTTGGTCTGTCATTCCGATGATTGTTGATTTGTTGGCATGTCATTCTCGTAGACCCATGTCTCATCACCAGTTATGATGCGTTCCATGAATGAGGGATCAGCATTGGCACTCTCCAGCGCGTCTAAGGAGGCTTCTTCACGATGTTTTTTTAGCATGAAATTCAGCTCTTTTGGAACAAGTCTGCCAGCGACCTTTCTCATGCCCAAAATGTCAACCAAAATCAAACGAACCGACTCTCGAGAGATGTTAAGGTCTTGTGCTAACTCTCTACGTTGGTATGACCATTTTCGAGCACAGTTTTCCTCACAATTTCAATGTTTTCATCGGTTGAAGAGGTCGAAGCTCGTTCGGAACGAGGCGAATCTTCAACGTCTGTACGGCTGTTTTTGAACGCTTTATACCAATCATAAACTTGTGTTTTTGATAAAATTGATTCACCGTAAACCTCTCCCAACATTCTCAACGTTTCCGCACACGAAATTTTGTTTGTAACACAAAATTTAATGCAAACTCTTTGTTCAATTATTGGATTCATTATAAAAATCACCGTGCACTACTGAGGTGTGTTAACTAAACTAAGTGCTCAGATCGCACTAGATCGAACTAGTTGTCAGATCGCGCTAAAAATTGGTATCAGAGGTCAGCACAGTGCTACCAACTTACAAAAAATATATATTTCAAAAATAGTTAACGCGCGACTTTTAAATTGAAATTTCCGGATACTTTATTGTCATAATGTATACACTGTAAAAAACTATAAAATTACATACATATAACATTTTGTTACTTTTCGTCTATGCACCATATAATGACACAAAAAAGCTGAAAGTTACAAAGTCTTTTAATTATAACAGGATTTTTTTGTATTTATGAATGTCCACATGAGGTCGAATAACAATTTTGTAGCATTTTAACTAACATACTTTCCGCCCAATTATGAATATTGTTGTTTAACTATAGTAACCAGCCAGTATTACTTTTAATATTTACATTAGAATTCTGTAAGAACCCTTTAATAATGTCCTCGTTATAATTTGCTTCCATGGATTCGCTATTAATCGAAGTACGACGCTATGCTTACTGTTATCAATCTCATCTAATACTGTGTGCTTATAAATATTTTTTTAGGGAGATGCAAAACACAGTAACAAAATATAAATTTATTACATATATGCATAATACATATGCAGTGCAATTGATCAGAACAAAGTAGACGGTACTTTTAAAAGATTTAAGACATCGAAGTAACGTTATTTGTAAATAAATTTCTTTTATGTTGTATTAAGTAGGTACTCTAATGTGTAAGTATTTTATTTTTACGTTATTATTTGTGCCTAGTGCTAGATAACTGCTTAAGGAGGTTTGGAATGAAACTGACGCCGATTATTTTTACAAAAATACGAAGAATACCATAAAAAGAATACCAATAATAGATAGAATAGAAGAATAATAAAATAAGAATACCAAGAATTTGTAAAGCTGTTAGATTAAAGCACAAGGTGGCCATAACGATGAAAATAAATTGTAAATTAACATAGCGACTATTAAATAAGAAACCTCTAAGAAAATGTTTCATATGTTACTGTAAGTACACAAAATAACTATACATGATCATATGTAACTCGTAAGTTATATCAACAATAATGCTGTAATCATTGGTAACAGTTTCTCGGTGGGAACGGCTTGTTTTTACTCTGACATAGTCGCGAAAAGCACTATGTACTAAATAAGTGTATTGAGTACGAACCAGATTTACGTAACGATATCAACTTTCCTTGCGCTGAGGTCTTAGCACACTGCTTGTAACTTTATTTTCAATACCTGTATTGAAGTCTAGAGAATACTATTTTAATATATAACTATTAGTTGTGTCCTATTAAACTGGTCTGGTTAAATATTATACGTCTCCTAACAAAGAATTCTAAAGCAATTATATTTTACGACATAGATGTCTTCGGTCTGCCCAGCAAGATGCAAAAATGTTTGATACAGTTGAAAAAGGTTCATTCTGTAAACATAGTATATATTGGAATTTGTTTATTTATTACATTACTATTTTTGTAACAACATCAATAAAACATCTATTTAATTATATTATAGTTACGTAAACATAAGGCCATTGTGATTTCATAAAAAAATGTTTCTTATAGTTCTTATAAGTATATCGTAAAGATGCAAGTATTAAGTAAGATTATCGTAACATCACAAGTTCGGTGATAATTATTTCACTTGTTTTATAACGTGCTTATGAATAATAATCCACGAATCCACGGATTTATACATTTTGTAATATAAATTCATATACCTACATTATTATATTTAATTAAAAAGTCTCACGTTAATAAATATTTAGTATAAATATATCTTAATTACCGATTGGATCCTAAGAAGTCTAAGAAAATATTTAATACAAAAAAGAAAAACTTAAAACTGACAACATAGACATTATACATCATATACCACAATATTCGTGCGCAGATTATCTTAAATAAATACTACAGGTACATAACCTAGTGATATTATTCAGATATATACCAAAATATGATACGTATTAATTGGTTAATAGATTGGCAAGCGAGAGGATTGGGGCAATAGACAAGTGTATCAAATTAGCTTGATATTTCGCTTTTAATTATTCATTTTACAGTGGTTACAGGATGTGGTCGAGTGAATGGATATTTCTAGATAAAGTACTTATTGCATTGAGTTCCTTGTTGCAAAATCAGGAGACATAAATGGCACTATAGTAGTTACTGCAGCGAACAGATTTGGAATGTGCATTTTACAGTCGCTGTCCGGCAAACTGGAAACGGCATTGATTAAAATTCCGACAAAATAACACCGTTCCATATGAAACGACGTGGGTTAATGCTTACTTGACTTATTTATACCTTATATTAAATTTAGGTAAATTCTATAAGCTGTTAACGATTGCATATTTCAATAAATAATAAGTAGATACAGTACATTTACTTTATGCAAATTTGGCAAATATTTACTGTCCTAAATTACTTTAGTAGCTGTGTACAGTGCAGCATATTATATTGCTACACAGTACATACATATACATAGTAATATTTGAATTAAATAAATCCAGATATTGGTACCTGTCGTGTCATTTATGACACGCGAATTTCGTGACTTTTGACTACCATGATCATAACATCCTATAAATATAAGGTATACTCGCTGCAGTTGTTATATATAATGAAAGAATTTTCATTAGGTATTTTTTATTACTATGTTGGATAAATATGACGATTTAGGATAATTTTTAGTTAACTAAGAACCATAAGTAATCCTGACAAAATTACCTCGCTAGCAAGTTATATTTTCAGGAAAAAAAAATAAACAAAATTATTGATTATTCAGTCATATAGCATGAATCGCATGGCCCAATAATGATAATATATTTTATGAATCGCTTTCGCCATATAAGCTATTATAATGATATATATCTCTTAAACTTACTTTAACATCTTTATAGTTGGCGACAATCTCCGATGCAAAAGTATTGTTGCCAATAATAGGTTTGTTCTTGACACTAGGAAAGATGATGCCACCTTTGCGGCTCGTGGGGCGCGGGCTGGTAGGACCCGCACTACTGCCAGTACTTGTTGGCGTCACTGTCACGGTGGCACTCGTTGGACTTGTGCTCGAATTGCTCGGGATGCTCGGGCTGAATGTGATTTTACTATTAGACTTTAAATGCACCTTAATAAGTAGGTATAATAAGTAGATTATATTGTAACTAAATCTAATATAATTCAGCATCTGTAACTTCGCTATGCGCACATTTACTGTAGGGATACTCGCAATATTAAAACATTCGCAAAAAATCTAAAATCTTATATATTTATATATGTAGAAAGTTTTCACCTGTTATTGACAGTTGAAGTCGCAGGAGTAGTGTAGGCCACTGTAGTGATAGGGTCAGTTGAAGGCTCATCCACTCTATATCTGTTGGGTGCATATTCCACTAGTCTATCTATCGTTGGATCTAAGAGAAGTTCAGCTGGTACTGGTCGCTGTGCAAGAGTTGCTACATCGTCTTCTTGTTTTTTCAAGCGCTTTTCTACCATGTCTAAGTTTTCAATAATAAGATTTGTTTTCACACGTAAGTCGTTATGAATTTGGCCAATAGCTCGTTCCTGTCGTTGTGTTTGTGTAAGAAGCTCATCAGATTTTGGAACTAGATCATCAACCGAACTCTTTGTGCCGACTACCACATCCCAAACTTCATCCATTTTCTCAGAAACGCTCATCATAGGGATTATTTTATTAACAAGATTGTCAATTTTGCTAGCTTTAGATACAGGAGGAGGAGTACTAGATGCTGTGCGATTTTTGAATAAGTTATTAACATTTATCGAGGCAGATTCGGGCTCTACTATAGCAGCATGTACATCGGCCATCATATACAGTACTTTTCCTAAATTTTCAGATACAAGATTTATATGAAATTGAAGTTTCCGATCTACTGTTGACATGGATGATCTTAATTGATCAACTTTCTTTGTAATTTCGTTCACTACTTCTGAGTTAAGTCCTTTTGCGATTTCTATGACATTTAAATTTACAGGTTTCTTTTCACTTGCTTCCGCATTAATATCATCAACCGGTAAAAAGTTATTATCGATTTGTGTTTTTAGTCCAACTAACTTAGAATCAATATCTGATACTTTCTGATCTAAAGATTCTAATTTCTTGTCAAGCAACTGTGCGTTACTTAGCTTATTTTCATCTTTTTTGTAGTTATTTTCAGTTACAACATCTTCATTTTGGCCTATTTGACTAAACAATTTAAAATCTAAATTTCCTAATTTAGATATAATGGCATCAGTTTTATGAATATTATCATTAACTCTTGAATCTAAAGCTTCTACTCTTCTCATGAGATGTTCCACTGCCTTATCTAGATTTTCAATCCTTTGTAATTTCGTTTCAAGCGTACTAACGATCACTTCGAATACATTGAAAATGTATTGCTCCCTGAAACAATAACGAAAATATTGTTAAGTTATCAATCATTTAAATAAATAAAAAGCTTAGATATATACGTAGTACGTAGTTTATTAAAACATATTTGAATTCATAAAATTATTTTTTATTAATGCTCGTGTGCTCGTCTGCTCGTCTGCTCGTCTACTTGTCTGCTCGTCAGATCGTCTGCACGTCTGCTCGTAAAATCTTCTGTTTATCTATTCGTATACGCACTTTTAGAATTACACAGTTTTTAATAATTTTTGTTTGTTGTATATAGTTCTTAGGCCTGGGAGGTGATATGAAAATTGATTTTGAGGATTGAAACATTTGAAGAAGTACTATAATACATCAGCTATACTGTAAAAAATAAGTAAATGGTACGTTGATAAGAAATATTTTGGTATGGCGGCAAGTTTTCAATGACAAATTAAAATCATTGGACACCATCTTATCTTATTTTATAATGTATGTATCTATGAAATTTTTGAACATTGTGTCATCTCATAATATTCCTCTCATAAAAAAATATAAGCTAGGAGTAGCTGCATAGACCAAAGGCGGTAAAATTTTGGGTTCAAGTTTCAATGTCAACGTGTGGTAATTGGAAGTAGTATGGCAAAGGTTATAAATTCCACGCAAACCAAGTTGCTGGTGCTAACTAGTGTACAATGAAATATTTGCATTTAACTATTACATGTATACAAACCATGTCCGCGTTGAATGGCAGGCTTTGAAAAGAACTTCTATTTTTGATATAAATACCTTTTTTACTTTTTGTATTTAATATTTTCATTTTAATATCTTATTTACTAATTTCGATTAGCTGAAACCATTTTTCAATAAAAAAATAAATATAAATCCCTTTTAGATTAGTAATTTGACTTGGTTAATATTTCCTTTACGATATAACTGTCACTTATTTCTCAGCGCAAGCGCAAATAACAGGTATCTGTAAGGTTCAGCTCGCTAACTGTTACGCAAATCTGATTTAAAATTATATGGACTGCTCGTAATGTGAAGTGACTTGAAACATTTAATCGAACATTTACAGCAACAGGTCTTAAGTGTTCGTTTGTAGCAAGCAGTAGGTATATTAAGTAAGTAATATTTCGTCAAAAGTTTTTGGCGAACAAATAATATAGAAAAGCAAACAATATTATAAGGACAAAAGCATGTTTTTATTAATTTATTTTTCTATTAATAAATATATCACTTAAACTAAAAACTTCATAAAAAATGTATATTTATTTATAAATGAATTTCTATATATTTACTACTATACATTAGAATTAGTTATTTTTGAAAAAATAAATACTGGAGTATAAATAATAATTTAAACGAAGAGCAGCGTTATCGCCGACGCGACTGCGGCAAAGTTCGTGCGTTAACGAGCCAAATGTGGCTCAGGGTCTCCGTATTGTATCGCCATCACTCCGATTGCGACCGCGCAATCCAAGCCATTCTTTGTTATCCAACTTTCGGAAGATATTATACTCGTTGTCAGTTGTCACTCTTATAAGCGTGTTTCTATCTATTATTTATACTTTTATTTCATTTTATTAATTGAGTTAATTCTTAGAAAATAGTGTTGATTAAAATATAAAATGATTACGTTTTTCAATAAATTTATCGTGCTAGACTAAACCGTTATTAGGTACATCATAATTTATTTGAAACAAAAGTATTTATTAGGTAGTGAGTGTCATTAATATTGAATTGCACGTGAAGGCGTATTAACTTAAATATATTATCTAAGTTTATTTTACGCAAGACAGTTACTTAATGAAAAGTAGAACATACTAATTATCCTGCCAGATAATAAATTTGTTTATTTGAATTATTTTATAAATATATAATAACTAAGTACCTACATGTGCTCTTAACAAGCCGGACGTTATTTGGTAATTCTAAAACGATTAACTATTAATTTGATATAATGGTTACTTTCTTGATATGTACAAATTTTATAATATTACATCTTAATCAATTAAAAATAATTTTACAATTCTTATGAGTATTACCACTGACGTAAGCAAATGGATACACTTACATACACCTAATGTAACAAGGCAACTTTTTGTAATGTACGCTAAAATAGAATGTAAAAATTTAAGAAAAAAAATTAAGTTTGTACCTATATAATTAATATTACACAGTACTTATATCTGCTTATATTTTTTAAAAAAAGTATATATGTAAAATAGAAATGATATACCTGATCGAGCCTGATTATGTCAGATCAGATCTAATCACACCCGGTCACTTTTTATGTCTAATCAGGCCTCAAGATTCATGTCTGTTCATGAATAATCAGACCTAAAGGTTCCTGAACATTCATGTCTGGTCCGTCATGATCATTTTTTGTTGTAAAACCGGTATGTCAATCGTGACTCCTGAATATCCTATATCAGTATAGGTGATCTCGATAATTCGTTACATCGAGAGCTTGTTCTCATTTAATTTTATTTTAAAAATAGAACGACATTTATGTTAATATTGTTATTAATAAATTATGTTCTTGTTAACAAAATAAAAATAAAAGCAATGACATGAAATAAACAAAATTATTCATATTTATTCCTTAGTAATATACAGCAAAAGGCTTCTCACTACTTCATAAACAAGAAATCTGACTCTCGGTTTTTTGTTGAAGGCTGAGAAACTAACACACTTAACTAAACAGATAATATATCTCTTATAAAATAGATGCAATATCTCCTGCATTTATGTTAATAAAGGCTATAAAAAACTATTTTATTTAGAAATAATATTTAGGAACCACTTTGCTTATTCTTTTTTGTCCTCTTTTTGAATATTAAAAATGTTACCCCAATTATCTTTTTTAATTAACATACTGTTTGCAAGTTCACGTAGGTATGTTTAACATAAACTATTACGTTTTAAAGAATAAATGATTAGTATCAGTAGCTATATAAGTAATGTAGTCAGTATACTAAAACAGAAAGTCTTACAGCACGTAGGGCTTAGTAATTAGACACGTTTCGATTTTATTTCTTGATTACGTAAATAAACAAATTAATTCTCAAGACACTTTGCAAATACGCAACAGGCATCGTTTGTAAATGAAATTGTTTTCGTTTACAGATGCAAACTTGGCGCAGTTGGTAGGTCTATCTTTGACACGCCTTGATCTTGGAGTTAGATTCTCACAAGCGGAATAGATAATATGTGAATGATTTGCCTTAAAAGATTTAAGGTAAAATGCAGCATTGGATAATGGGCACTTAAGACGTAGTTTCTTTAAAATGGGTTGAATATCTTAATTCTAGTTGCCAGTCAATATATAAAAGAATAGCAGAAACAGTAGTAGTAGTACTTACATATAGTTGTACTTATAAATCGTACGTTTTAAGAGATTTGAATATAACTAGAAGAGGCAATCAATATATATACATATATTATGCGAAAACAGATGACCCATAAAATATATGTTGCATTAACAAAATCGAATTTTGTACAAAAGTGTATTACAGTATAGTCAATCGGATGGTAGTATAATAATAGTGTTTTATTTATTTTTAACCGACTTCAAAAAAGTAGGAAGTTCTCAATTCCACTGTACTAAGAATACCAATAGTAATAATTTTGATATATATTTTTTATCATAGCCAGTGCTAACAATTTGAGTTATTTGTAATAATGTTACGTTTTAATACATTTTATTTGAAGCCACTTTCGTTTTTTGTTAAAATCATAATTATATTAATTTACTAGCCAATATAAAGTTAGGTTCAAGCTGTAGCCCGTACTTAGTAGAGCAGGAGACCTTTTTGTTAAAATTTCCGTCTCGCACTGTCCGCCGAATTGAGGAATTGCATGCTGAGTAGTACAACTCAGCGCCCTGCTTTGCCTTGTTACCAGAGCCAGGAAAAGAAAATACTAAATATTAATTATTATAAATATTTAATATTTTCATTTGACGTTTTGCACTCTTTCTCTGTATATAAACTTTAACCGTGTCAAATTTGATACTTCTTCGCCGGTGTAATTTTTGTACAAAGGGGTATAAAGGTTGTACATCACTTTTTAATATAATACCTTAAAGAAATGAGAGCTGCTATCGAGAGCGGCTATCGACTAAGCAATCTAAAGCAGTTAATGAACTGCCGGAAGCTTTTATCTTTATGTCATTCGAGAGAGTTATTACAAGAAGAATAGACTCATCTAATTAAAGTACCCCATTCTTTGCGTATCTTTTTATTTTCACAAGTTGTCGCTAGAGGGGCATATCACACATTTATTATTATTAATAAGAGCACTTCTGAATTTAAAGACTTCATAGTCATTAAACTAAATGATTTGTTTATAGCCAATATAATAAGTAATATACTTATTAAATTTGCAGCTTAAATATATATTTAAACTGCAATTTTTTTTTAAATTATATTCTTTAAATAAAATAGGGGTTCTGAAAAAAATATTATATTGGTATATCTCTATATAAACGTGAAACAAAAACTTTGTACCCTATTTTATGAAAATTATGCGGACCGAGGAGCATGAAATTTGGCACACCTATAGTTCATATAGAAAAGGAGTGCAGAATGTTAATATTTTTTTTAAATAATTCATAAAAAGTATATTAAATTAATAAAATAAATGTTACACACACTACCATGGTTTGACATCCATTTTTTTAGTGTAATCCAAAGTGCAAATACAAAATCAAAGCTCATGCTCGTGCGGTGTTATCGAGTTTTACTGATATCAGTTGGTCTGTGCCAACGTCAGTGCGGGCGTCCGCCATCGAGCCTGGGGAAAGGCGTTTACGTAACGTATCATTAATGACATGCGACTAAAACATAGCTGCAATCAATATCATATGAATATAGGACTAGAACGCTTTAGAAACATTCCAGTATATAATTTTGTTTCTTGGTCTACTAAAACTTAGTTATATTAATATTAAAATCAATTCTTATTTAAAACAACTCTTATTAGGAAAGGCAGTATAGTAAAATGCCTAGATAGACTTGCAAAATACCTAATTCAGCAAACTATTATTCTTAAACTGTTGTAACGTGCCATTACTAAAAACCAGTTAATGTTCCTAGTAGATATAAACTACATAGTACATTCATTTTAAATTTATTTTTCCCATTTCGATAACATCGTATTTCGTTTCATGTTTTCTATCATTTTTTCATTTTCAAAACTTCTTTATTAATATAAATATAAGTTACAATACAAATGTTTTCACGATAGGTATTGTTAATATCTAATGTGACATAAATTTTATTTATTCAGGCTAATTTCGCCTATGTAAGCTAATAGGATACAGTTTAACAAATATCTACTCACAACTTATCATTAAAACATATTACATGGTGTAAAACAGAGAACAAAATATATAATACAATACTTTTTGTAAGTAAATATTGTTAATTGCTTGGGGAATCTTTTCTATCTATATTAACGTTAAAGCTAACAAATTGTAATTACGGTCATCTTGATAGAAACTACTTAAAGCAGCAAATAAGAGGCACATTCGATTTAGTATTTTAAAATCATATTACTATGAAACATAAAGTTTCACAAAAGAACAGATGCGACGATGCGTTGCTCAGCTCCATCTGACTGCGCGATCATGATATAAGAGTAAAGAATTATATTTTTTGGTTACTCTGTATCCTTAAACGTCGTCAAACATATCTAAATAAAAAGTAACACGACGACTTATGACGGTTTTTCAAAGACTGATATATTAAACATTAAAGTGCGACCTCCGCGGCAAAATCCGACTAGGCGACCGTTCTGCTGAGTGACATCACGAGGCAACACGTCGCTTGCGTTTATATATATTTAGGTTCGTTACGCTCGCGTCTCGCTATTGATTATTATTTCTAACAGTAAATAACTAAAATGGTTAAAAAATATTCTAAAGTACTTATGTACACAACTCTAGTAAGAAATATTTGCTCTGTACCAAACGGTAATAATGTTTGGAAAAAGTACTAAAAGTTATGAAAGGTCACATACTCTCACAGTCACTTAAAAACGTATTAAAAACACGGTATTTATAGGATTCGAACGGAGTGTTTCGACACTGGGATCTCTCTACACTGCTAGGCGGGTAATAGCGTGAAGCTGTAAAAGCTACTTGGACGTAGATCTCACGCAAATCAAATATCATCACTCATTTGCTATAAAGAATGAAATTACTTTTTCTATATCTTTAAAAGGCAATATTTTTTTTAAAAAACTTCACCCTTGCTTCTTAAACGCGATATAATAAATTTTATAGGAAAATATTTGTAACTCCTGTTATTTCACCGTCGATAAAAATACGCTTGCCTTTTAATAAAACTTGAGTAAATACTAAATATATGCTAAAACAGTTAGTTAATTAACTTATTTAATTCTTCGCTTTTTAGCTACTACATAATTACCATTCTGGGATAACTATCACACAATCATAATGATGTCGACTTTTGTTAGGTTATCGGACTCTCGTTTTACAAAAACTATGTCTTTACTATACTCATTTAATAATAGCAATAATATTAAGTCATGGGTAACGATATAAACTTAAAATAAGCACAAACCATTGTACAAACAATTTTTTTGAACATAAAACACTTCGAGTCACCCGCAAAGGGATGTGCAATATGCCTCGTGACGTCGTCGGAGTATCGGAAATTTTAAAAACAGTGAATCTTTATAATTCTGTAAACTTGGAAATCAAGATTTTATTGATATCGGCCCAAGGGCCGATATCAATAAAATAAAACTATTATTATTATCATCAAAACGCACAATAATCAGTCACTTTTTCTTTAGTAATATTTTGATCTTTTGTTGTGACTTATTACAACCTAATTTACTCGTATAATTAATCAATAATTAATCAAATGATTATATTATTTCTACGCACTGCATGTTAAAAGCCGATAACTAGGTGACAATGATAAATAAATAAAACATATAGTATCTACAAAGAGCTATATGTGTATATATATATTAAATTCACTATATAAACATCAATAGGTAACGCGGGCTTAGTGAATGGTTCTTATTTATTAATATAGCCGGAATATGCATTAAACGCTTACATAGAATTTAGTATTGAATTTTGAATGTATTGCAATTGCAGTTTTAAGTTCGTGGGATAAATATAACTTCGAAATTCGTGCTTTAGTAATAATTGATCAGTCACCCTTACTTATTTCCGCCTGCTACATTTTATGTATAATTCTAAATATAAGGTGATGGAATAACTTTTTTTTTTTTTATTTTAATGCATTATAACTTAATTTTTTTAATTTTCACGTTTGGAACGATTTGGAATTCAAGTTAAGTAGGACATGGATCCTACATCAAATTAACATCAACCGTCAATTCAATTATCAAAGATGTTTTACATGTATGTATAACATCTTTGATCTAGGTAATAGAATTCAATCAGGTTAGGTCATGTATAGGGCTGCCATCTTCCGAAAGCCTGACTCTGCTCTATGTGTGGAGATTTTGTCCTAAAAGCCGGAACCTGTATACATAATTTTGGATATAGCTTTTATAATTAATAACTTAGAAAATACATAACTTCTATACTGCTTATCACGGTAATAAGAGGCCTCTAAAGACTGTCCTGTTCATCGCGCCCGCCTCGTTTTCAACGTACTGCACTTTGGGTAGCTTACGTTACGTTTGTTCTGCAGGCATTGTTGTTAGTGCATCAAGTAGCATAATAAAATAGTAATAAGAAACTAAAAGTTAACTACAAATTGAAATAAATTAGGAGAAGAAGCTTCTTAGGCGTTATTCCATGGATGGATAGCCGGGGCCGTCGCAGCAGTGCCTGGGAGTTGCGATTTACGTGTAAGTCTAAAGAGCCAAATAAACAAATTGAAGTTTAGTATTATCAAATAAGAAGCCCTTGTCTGTAATCGTATAGAGTTGTGACGTGGTGTTATATGAGCTCTCCCAGGGTGTTTGCTCGGCGTTAAACATACCATTCGCCTCTTTCTATCAATTTTAGAAAAATGGTATTTTGGGTGGTAGAACGCAATTTTATATAACTACTATAAATATAAATAATATTAAAAATAAACTTTCTTCCTTTTATGAGTGTTAAAAAATCTACAAACAACAGCAATTATATTACGTAGAGTCAAAAATATTTCAACTACTCCAATCCTTTATTTTTTTTTGTTTTTTTTACGAGGAAATATTCTAGTAAGCAAATACACCTTTAATGTATACACCTTTATACCTTATATCGTGATAAATCTAATAAATTTCTTTTTGTTATTATGAGCCAGTATTTGGAACGTATTTTTTAACCACAGATTTTTTACACTAATAAACATTCTTTTCCTAGTATGCATACGAGCGTGTATTTTGCGATTACTAAACATTCATTTATTACCTACTTAAGCCGTCATAATATTTATAACCTACTTCAAAAAAGAAGGAGGTAATCAATACGACTGTATTTTTTTATGTGTGTTATCGCATAACTTTTTACTGGGTCAATCAGTTTTGATTGTTCTTTTTTAAACATTTATTGAGTTATTCGTAACAATATTACTGTTTAGGCCATTTATTTGAATCAGTTTTCTTCTGTTTATTAAAGTCTTAATTATAAACTTGTATGATTATTTAGTATAAATTGAATAAAAAATGCTGATACTTTTAATTAATTCCATAATAAGCGGTGTTAGATAAAAGTATGCAAAATTAAGTAATTTAAAAAACGTGAGAAAATCCGTGCGAATGAGAGCTTCTTTCTTATTTACTGTTATGTTATTTCATATAATTGTTTGACTATTCAAGCATGTTTAATCTAAATAACTTAAATATACGTAACCTTTGTATATATCATGTAATAGGTCATATGAATGTCTATATATCTAAATAATGCAGTGGTTGTAAGTAGATCTCTCTAGCTAATCGTCTCGATTACCCTACTATGCGAGATAAGTGAGGCTGAAAAATAAATATTAATTTATATAACTATAATATGATAAAATTGCAAAAGGGGTCAATTTTGTACGTTTTTTCACTCTTTTTCTTTACATAGTATAAAAGAAAAGTCGCATCCGCTGTCGATACCAGTGTAGCTTACAAACTACGCAACGATTTTTAATATGGTTTTCATTAACAGATAGAATGATTTATGAAGTCAATTTATATGTATAACAAATTCATATTATTCAAATTCAAGGATTTGTTTTTTGTTGATCGTAAGATGTAAGTTTGTGCGGTTAGCTTACAAGATAGAAGAAGAAGGCATATCAAAATAATGTATATCTTTAGTATGTCTACAAAAAAGTTCACTATGGTATGTCTATCTTCTAAGGATAAACCACGTACACGAAACCATTTTAAGCAATACAAAATTAGTTGTCAGCTAATTAAATACATTAGATACTCTGTACATTTAATGTAGATCAAAATAGTCTTTATAGCGTGTCTTCAAAATTAACATCAAAGAAGATATCATAGGTTTAAAATAAGGGGGCAAAACGTTTGTCGAATCGGATCATATGGGTACGTACGCGACTACCAAGCACCAAAATATTTCAAACCCATTAATATAGGTCATTAGAATCATAAACACGTAACAAATAAGTATTTTGAAATAGAGAACAATTAGACCCGTATTGATGTTGTGAAATCTAGAAATACCGCATTTATCGATATCTCTTTTATAATAAAAATAAAATAATATAGCTGGAGATTATTAAATTTATTTCACAACTGTTTGATGCCCGCAGTTTCGTTTGCAAGGACTCTGAGCCTTGCCGTATTCCGTCCATATTTTACCACTCAATGTTATTAAAAATGAAGCAGATTTTCTTTGATTTCGCTTTCTGTCTCAATTCAAAGTTGAGTGGCAGAGCTTAACGTCGCTCTTTGTCTTACAGGACAAAAATATAGGTTATTCTACATGAATGCCAGAAGTAGATTGGTTGTAGAAAAAATCACCAGTATTTTTTCGCTCCAGAAACATTTCATTTTTGAAAAAACGCGAACAGGGGGCCTGTTGCCGCTGTATTTAATATACATATTAAGATGTTTACCAATTTAATGTACAAACTAAATAAATATATTTTCAATATCTATGTATTTTTAAATTGTACCTACATACCAATAGCATCAGAGTTTGAATAACTTATGGTGGTAGTATGCGTAGTTTATCTATACAAATGTATTAATTTTGTATCATATTATATTTATTAATAATAAACGTAGCAATCTATATGCTATTTTATATGTTCCGGCACGACGGATCTGATGAATGATCATTTATCAAATTTACGACTAAAATATAAATTAAGCCTTGATGATTTTTACAGAACTTGATTTTAAATTAAAACAATTTTAAAATTTGAGTGATATATAGGTATAGAATACTAGATGCTACCCACAACTTCGTTAGCGTGGATTTTATAGCTTTTCCGCACTAATTTTACTTATCAACCGCTTTCCTCGAAAATGGGGCCAATATCATAGGGCTTTTACCATGGCATTTTTTCATTACTCCGAGTGGAGACCGAACTTATAACTATAGCGTTCATAAATATATCGCGCTTATAGTCAGGCACAGTTAACAGAAAATACTCGTCACATTGAGCAACTTTTGTAAAGGCACCATTTCCTTATTTCTAATAGTTAATGGATTATGTGATTATGTTTATGGATTACTGGATTGTTGTAGTTCTTCATCAGAAATCTGAAATCTTCAATTTTTATATGTCAAAGGAAAATGCTTATCACACTGAACAACTTCTTTAAGGCGCCGGTTTCATTATGCCTTATAGTATAGCTGGCGTATTATGTTTCTATATCAGGTGTTCCACTTTTTGAAATGATTTATACCCTAAGCCCTGCCTTTTAAAAATCATAGATTCATATTTTATGACTGTTTTACATCACCCTGTTTCTTCATAAATATCGTCATTGTGCAGACACACACTCTTTTTATTGTTTTATTATAGTATAATAGATACATAGATAGATATCATGTAGAGTTAAGTTAACGATTCCCGCAACTTACGTACTTGCCGTATTTGCTTTAACCATCCGATGACATTAAAAGTTATATAAGATTTGCTCTATTCTCCGCCTTCCATCCGAATTCAAAAATGAATGACGGTACTTAAATTTTCTTACGTGAAACTCACTTTTGTTACGACGACATTTCGTTATTTCTGATAGTTTTGCTGGATAGCTGATATCAAATGTCCTAGATTTTCAATATTTGTACACATTGTGACATTTCCATATACTCGTATGTTATAATTCAGCTGAACAGTTAATGTTCTCCATCAACTGTTCCATATCTTTTATTGTTATACTCGTATATCATCGTAAAATGCGCATTGCGTTCAACTGCACGTTTGGCAAGACGGCTTTTCTTAATTCTATATAGTTTAGCCGGTCTATTGTGACTCTACATCAAGTGTAACACTTTTTGAATTTATATATAACCTAAATTCTGCCTTGATCTAATTAATTATAAAACAAAATACCTCTAAATTCGCTATGATATGCGCGAACAAACAGACAAACGTACAGAGAAATATTTTAAGATTCTATGTATATTTCTATTTTAAGATACTGTTGTACATCGCCCTACACTGTTTTTTTCATCTAGGAATATCTTTATTGTACATACACACTTCCTTACCGTTATAAAACAGTATAATAATATAAAATAGACAGTATATGTGAAAAACATCTGCTAATTTGCAAGACATTTTTCTTTTATTCGTATTTAAGAACAGTCTAACTGTTGCATATTTTTTTTATTGGTATAATAACAAATAAGTTAACTTTTAAAAATATGGAATGATGACAATAATCACTTCTATAAATGATACACTAGGCACTCAAGAAAAATATATTATATCTATTAAGGAACAATTATTTGAAAAATGTTTATGTATAATCCCATAATATTGAGCCATATTTTAAACAGATATTTCTGCTTAGATTCCTGCAACATTTAAGGTGTGACGGAAAGATATTATAGCATACTGAGCAGTGTAGATATCCATATTTAAACCATACGTCTTAATGTAATTTAACATTGTAAAGTATGGAAATTTCACAAGCTAAAGAATAATGTAGTAAACATTTTTTTGATGAGTACTTCATTTATAATGTTATAAGATAAAACATGTCAAAGTATGTACCTTAATTAACATAATAATGTGCATAAACGATTCTTTAATGCAAGAATATTTTTTATTCTATTATTGATAAAGATAATAGAACTAAAATGTTTCTTTTTCAAAAGATAATGATATATCTACTCAGGTAGATACACTACCAATAGAAAAAGAAAAACCATTGCTTAATAAGAAGGTAAATGATATTAATAAGGCCTGGCTCCAAATCAGGTCTTTTTTATAACTTAACTTTTTTTTAACTTAAAATAAAACGCCTGTCGTGGCGCAGAGGAACAAGCGTGCGACTGTAAACGCGACAGGTTGTGGGTTCGATTCCCACTCCAGGAAATGTGAAATTTAGTATTTTCATTTCTTGGGCTTGGTAAAAAGGCAAAGCGCGGCGTTGAGTTCCGCCACACAACACGCAATGCCTCAATTTGGCGGAAAGTGGGGAACAGAAATGTTGAAAGAGAATGGAGTGTCACATTAGGTTCTCTGGTTCCCTCTGCCTACCCTGCTATATGTGGGATACAGCATGAAGTTTAAAAAACAAATAAAACGAACGTCACATGGGTCTTTCCCGGTAAGCCAAAATGAACACACATCACCATCCAATGCTTTTGTGCGGACGACGTGACTCAATTCTCTCAATCTCAATATATTCTTATTCAATATTGCGTTGTTTTATTAATAGAGCTAGAGTCGTTATATAATAATTTTAAAAAACTTCTAAAACTATTGTGGTCTTATCTCGATTATATTTCATTCTCTTAGGATAAATGTAAACGATAAACCTAAGTTTAAAACCAAGTATGATCAGTATAAATATATACCTATATATATATATATTTTGATTTCAACGAATACGTATTTGTAGAGAGTTTGCCTGTTAGAAACAATAACTTTATGTTATTGCACTTATTATATTACCATTTAATTAAGCAATGTTTTCTTCTTTAGACTTGAATAAAATTAATAATATTATTGAAAAATAAATAATTATCTATTTAGCGATACACTGATCTATTCACTTTACGTTCTTTTAAATAATTTTATTTTCGCAAATCAATGGAACTTTTTGTCATAAGCACTTAGTGTTCATATCTGAGTAAAGACAAGAATAATTATTGTAAAGATTTTATGACATCCTTTAGCATAGTTAATAAAAATCAGCATAGGCCTACAATTTGTTAAATTTATAATTTTAAAATGTATAAATATTCCCTAAGACAGTATTAATTTATATGACCCTTTCATTTAAATAGTTTAAAGCTATTGGTTTCTAAAGATATATTTTTTCTGGTATGCAACGTCTAAAATATTGCAGCTCAATTATAGGCCTAATTAGGAACACTTTTTACCAATAAGCTTTTAAAAACCTTTTTTATAAGTAATTGGACATTGAAAACTTTTTGTGCAACAGTTGTACTACATTTTCTCTTCAAATATAAACTGTTTGTTTGATCATGATATCTTATAAAATTACACACTTCACAAAGTTTATAAACAAGAATTTTTGTAAATCCGGGCCTTTATCATATCAGCGTTCATTTCTCGATGTCATTTTAATATTATGTACTTTTTGTCGATTTTTTCGACGATCTATATAATTACAGATTAATTGTATTGCATGTATAATTTGTAGATACATTATGAATATATATATATATATATATATATAAAAATCTATGTTTAGTTCTTACTTTATAAATACATATAGTTTTATATTTCATAATATGTACAAAGAGAAGCAAAAAGTGAGAAAAAAGAGTCTACTTCTATATATAGGATTTACTGATCCAAACTTTAAAGTATTTTATATTGCCACAGTTAAACCAAACTAACATATGAAGGAATTGGCTCAAAATTTAGTGAAATAAATAGTAAAAGCCAGTTGTATTGGGTAAAACGATTTTTAACTATTTGAGTTAAAATCATCACAATATGCCTTATATAGATACATTTCTGTAGGTACATAATTTTAATCTGAGTAGTAAAGCCTTGATTTGACAGTTTTGAGTTTCGGAGTTTGACTGTCCACAGTGGTCTGATAATTCTATAGTCAGTATGATAATTCTATAATCAGTATCTGAAACAAGCTTAGGACTATGACCGAGGCTTCTTGTTAGATCTGAATATTGATTAGGCGAATCTAAGAGCGACGGTGCTTCGACCTATAACATACTCGTATATACATTCATAAATAATTTTCTTATACCTTACTACAAATAATGATGCAATTCAAAATTTTAACAAAATATTAATTTTATTATTTTATACTTATATTTGACCCGACGACAGAGTGAAAATAAATTGTATAGTGAATTACATAATTTTTGTCAATAAGTTCAACGTCCTATTTATTAAGAAAACCACTTTTAAAACCTGTTTCTTAACTTGGGCTTTGGACAAGCGAAATACAAAATTAAAGTTCATATACTACGTACCAGCATATGTACCTAATTGCCTATAAAATTACCGTTAAGGTTACAAATATAACAGATTACGAAGTAGGTAAGTATGAACACTCGGAGGTTCATTTTTAGAGGAAACATATTTTTAGAAACATTTAAGTTACTATAATTTTTAATAAAAATATAATTTTTTTGTAATGATAAAAATGTACTCTATTTTTTTACTGATACCAAAATTTCACTTCACAAGCTTCGTAGGTGAAAAAATGATGTGTAGTTACCTACTTGATTTATATTTTCCAAAAATATAGTTAAAATGTATAAAAACGCATTACTCATATATTTAACAGAAATTTATTGCATAACACATAAATCAGGCAATGGTTTAGGTTTAAATGTTTTTTGACAACCTTACTTTGAATGAAAGGCCGCATAAGTAATGAATAAGTTTGATTAATTATAGTTGTTGGCTGTTACAGACCTCATCTATGACGAATGGTGTCTTAAATGCTGTACATAACCAAAGTTCATTACAGTCTGTATTTGACTGAGACTGATTAGCAGCTAATGGAAATTGCGGTGACACGACATTGGCACGCCCGCGGCCCGGTCCAGCGTAGCGCGGCCAGTTGCTCTCGCTGATCACATGACGGCTGTGTGCCCTCATTATTATTTTCTTATTTACGTGACACAGGAAAAGCATTTTATATTCCTTTGGTTCTGCATTTAAATAATTGCTACTGCATTGTTTTCAACGAGTCAACTTCATTTACCCAACATGTATTCTCATTTTAAAATTGATAATGCGAAAATTACAAACACTGTATAATATGTAATACATATTACTAAAATAACTATAGTTAACCAAATGGTTATTATGTAATGAATAATAAAGTAAGGCAATATTTAAGTGCCTGTCTAAAATTAATGAGATTAACAAATGCGGATTTTTAAGCTATATTGACCTTAAACGCTTTTATCTTACAAGTATGTTGTGTTCAAAAGTAGTGTCGAACTAGATTGCAGAATAAGTAGTAACACAAATTGCAGTTGTACACTCAACAATATGCTTGTAATATAATAATATTACATTCAGAAATGAATATTTAAGAATACATTATTAAATTTAGTTGCAATAACCTTATTAAGTAAACGTAGGTTCAGTTACAATAGCGGTTGCACATAAAATAACATCTATATACGAGTATTAACACGTGAGGCAAAAAGTTTGTACCCCTTTTTACGAAAGTTACGCGGACGGCGGAGCATAAAACTTCGCATACTCATAGTTTATGTAGCGAAGGAATGCAGAATGATAATATATTTTTAAATAATGCATAAAAAATTAAATTTATTAAATTAATAAAATAAATCCTACACACTTCCATAGTTTGACATCCATGCTTATACAAAGTGACATATACGTTGCAACGCGTTGTTAACTCGTCAACGGGGACACAGTAGTTTAAAGAATTATTAATTATTCCCAGTATTTTAAAATGAATTCTCATTAGGACCTTACTTGATATTATTTTATATTATATACTAAAGAAAAATTATAATTATAGACAATGATATAACAAGAAAACAAGAGATTTTCACGCGGTGAAAGTATTAAGATTACTTAAGAAACCGCCCAGCATTGTACAATATAGCGCATTACTCTCCGTGCATTTGCTCATAAAAATACTTAACAAGAAATCCAACTTGTTGAAACTTGTTGAATTAAATGTAAGAAAATATTGGTAACAAATTTTCTTGCTTGTTCCAATTTACAAGGGTACACCAATTGATATATCGTATAGAGCGAAAAGTCACTAAGTCGGAAAATCTAATTTTAAGATAATTACGGTTAGTTTTGTAAGATTAAAATTGTCATAACTTTGGTTTTCCTAAATATAATCTTAATTTTTTGGTCTTATTTAAAAAAAAGTAAAATAAGGTTTATAGCTCTTATAATAAGTGCTATAATCTTTTATTAATTGCGAGACGTTAGAAAAAAATGTGTTAATTAATTGGTATCTAAGAAAACTACTTGTGACTTAGTTATTTTTCACCGTAGTTAGTGACATTTGATACTGTTCTATGTCATTTTGAAGAAAAGTAACTAGAGGTAAGTAAAACATTTCTTTACTAATTCTCGTATACACAATGTGTATTGCAAAAAGTATCTAAACATTTGAAGATTGTTAATAAGAAATGTAAGAAATGTTTCAGTTTTGTTGTTTATTTTTTCTTTTTATTTTTATATTTTTTGGTTTTGTTGTATCATTATTTCATTATTGTATGTAAGTTTTGAATTAGAACTGTACTGTTTTGTTTTATTTTTATAGTTTTATATAACTGTATTAAGCATGTCATGTTAGCCTGTAAGTGAGGTATACAATAATTGTAATAATATTATATACAGCGTTGGCTTCCTATTTAATAAATAAATAAACTATTAAAGTAATCATACAAAGCAATAAAACAAAATGTATTTAGATAAAACATAAAAAAAGAATGCTTGAAATATGATCTACTTAGTACATTTTTTTTCATTATCTTGTGGGGTCCATAGATTAGATTTATATTTTTACATTTCGTAAAACAAAAACAAAAGTTGATGCATAAATGACTGTCAAACAATAATTAGAATTAAACAATTGTGATTTTGAAGACTTTGATAACTTATTTTGGCCATTATCCGACTTGGTAACTTTTCGCTCTATGGGAACAGTATATTTAAAATTAAATATTATTAAATTACTAGGGTTTAGCGTAGGTACTTACGTGATTTTGTACTGTTAAGTGTAATGTTTTATAAGAGTTGAAATTAATATTGTAAAGGTACATGTTATGTGTAAGAAATGAAGAAAAGATTTATAAAATATAGAAATCGTATACAGTTTTTGATGGTCGTTAGTGGTTCTCTTGTGGTCTAATGCAGGATGTCGATACATCGACTTTTGCTACACTGGTGAGAATAAGTCGATATTTCTCCGCGCACCTTACAATTCGCTTTTCAATTTTTAATTGCGGGAAAACTCTCAAAATAAATTTATACTATGTATTTTACCTACAACAATTACATAATTCGAAAGAGGTACATAATCCGTGCGGCGCTTACCCTCGAACTATATTTTAGTTTTGTTATGAATATAAATATATTATTGTTGCTTGTGCAAAATATATTGGATATTTAAAGTACATAATTTGTAATAACTGTTCTATTTAAATTAATGATGAAAAGGTGACTTTTTGTATGTGTAAATACGTTTTGTACAGAGAACTGGAATTTTACGATTTTAATGATCTTTTATACCTTTCTTGTTCATATAACTTTTAATGAATATAGAAGACAGAAGAGAGTGCTATCGTTTTGTTTTCTACTTCGTCCTTAATATACTGTTTTTTAAATCATGTAAATATTATCTGGTGTGGTTTTTGTGAGCATTTTCCCAAACCCGTAGTATAATCGTGAAATTCGGCCGGTATTTTTTTCTCGCACGCTACTCATTTTCGCCCAAAAGAAGGGTTAAGCTTAAGCTGTATGCAACTTATCATAAAAGTAATAAATAAAATGTGCAGAATGAGAAACTTAGCATCCCACACGAAGTCAGATCTTCGTCTCTAAAGGGAGGACATATTCACACATACAGTTGTAAAAAGATAAATTACAAACAATGAAAATAGAGCTGAGAAACAATGTATTCTAATAATAGAATATTGTATGCATGTATATGATATAAGCTGAAGAACAATTGACCACTATTATGATTATTCCAAGTCTATGAAAACTTCCCCAAAGTCGCATGTATCACCAACTTTGTAAAACCAATTACAACTTAATGTGTAACGATATCTTATTTTCTTTCAATATTGATAAGTGACGAAGGTCTACGAATGCAAGGTTCATTTGTGCCAAGTTTTATTAACGATTGTTTTAGTGATTTGGCCTTCAAAGCGCCTACTAGGTGACATAGTAAAACATTTTAATTTCTTTTATAATACTGGCTTCTGCTTACCAAATCTTTAATCGATTGCAAAAAAGGAGGTGATTCTCAACTTGACTAATTTTTATATATTGCAAAACTTTTTACTGGGTGAACCAAAATTGATTATTCTTTTTTTTGTATGATAGCTAGTGCTTCTCGTGTGGTCCAGTTTACATTTAGTTAAGATCTGACTAGCAGTTTTTAAGCCAATCGTACTAATTTTACTTTTTAAACTTTTATTTAAAGGTTTCCTTTTTTGGTAAAATTTTTGATTAGTGAGTAAATAATTTGGTTAAGCTTGAACGCTGACCTTTCTCTTATATTGCATTTAAATGCATAAGAGTGTTATTGTGTCTTTATAAAAATGGAGTAGATCAGTTATTATTAAAGTTATACTTTAACGCATTTGGACAACGAGGTTAGCTTTAAGCATACGGCAATTGCAAATACTACACATTTAAAACATTCAAACTTGATATTATGTTAAAGTAATGCAATTCCCTCGTTTATGGCAAAAAAACTGAAATTAATGCAATGTGACATGTATTTCTTACGTTTATAAATAACGAATTACGCCTCTCTATGTTACCGGTTGGCAATTTTTGTACGTCTTCCTTGACCGCATAAGCGACGTGACCCTGTAAGCTATGACGTCGTTATGTCGGATAAGATTAACAATAACTACCTCCTCTATTGTTCACATATTTCACAGAACAAGGGCGGAAGGTACAAATTTGTGTTAAAGCAAGTAAGCGAACGATACCAGGACCGTTAATTGCATTATTGTAATATTTACTGTCAAGGCCTCTTATGCCTTTAGATAACATAGAGTCGAAGCCAAAACAATTTTCTCACAAGATTCCTAATTTCATATTATTATGAACCTCCTTTGTATAAATATTTGGAATTGACAATATACCGTGACATTTTTCCCACAACGGAGAATTTTAAATTCTAATCCAAACATTAAATAATATTAAATTAAAGAGGAACATTTTTTTTCTTTTATATATTACTGCTTTTTATAAATATTTAAAATCTTACATACTAGTTGTAGTTTAAATACATTATCACATATTCAACTAGAGTTATCAACAAATATTCATTATGAACGTGGTCTGCAAATGGCAAGTGGCAAGTGCACAGAGCGTTTTATATTTTACTAGCCATACTCGCGACCCCGTTCACTTTGAATTGAATTTTCTATTTATAATATGCGTGGATATCAACGATACATAACTAGATAAATATATAAATTTATAAATTCAAGCTTAGGTCTGCATTTTCAAGTACTGCCAGTATGCACGATTTACTTACTGTGTTGTAATTCCCAAATTGATATAGTTTAGTTTTAGAATTCTTTCAATTTTTCTAGACACAATAACAATATGATTAAAATACATTTTTAAATAAAGAAAAAAATTGATATCGATTAAAAGGGTTCTCTATGACTATCTTACTGTGAGAGAAAAAAAGCTGTTAAAAGCAAAGATAGTCTTCATAAAAGTAAAAAATATATAAAAAATCAATACATCTTAAATTTTTATTTCATATTATTATATACGCAGTATAATTGAACTCCAGATTTTAACAATCTGGGTCATTTTGAAGTAGGTTTGATGTTTGCTTTATGCGCCACTCATTCAGTGAATAAGATTTTTATTTTGATTTTTAGACTTTCTAGATTATCTTAAATTTGATTTTAAGTTATGAACGATTGCAAATAGCTTCATATAGGTAGTTTATGAATATTACACTATACTATTGGGTCAACAAATGAAACTTGACTGGACACGCTCCCGCTTGCTTAGATCTTAAGAGATCGTTTATTCAAAAACCGGACCGTAAAATACAAATAGAAATGAACGATTCCATAACATAGCCAGCCGTTTTACAGTTATTAACTAATAAACACCCAAACATTTCAAAGTATGCCAACGAATATTCAAACATTCAAAATCTATATGTATAATATAAATGGGATGTTTATTTATTTACTAAATAGGTGATACCCGCAACTTCATTGCAAATATATTCAATGCAGAAACACCCTTTTTTAATGTTTTATAGCATAGTCATAATCTTAAGTCTGCTTAGGCACAGCCAGGACTTGTAATACCGGTATTTTCAATAAAGACGTTCAATTCGATTCGTTGATTTTTTAACGATATCTGTTTTGTTTTTGAGGACTGGTATTGCTTAATTTTTTGTTTTTAAAGGTAATTTAAAGGAATTTTACCGATAAAAATGCAAGTATACATTTAATAGTGTATTTATACACTTTCAGGTGTATTGATTATTTGCTATACAGTTTTTGCCGCCCATATTTCAACAAGAACGTTCCTAAATTATTGTTATAATGGAACAATTTCCTTGAGACGGCACGACAAATAAATTTGAATATATATATTTTGATAAATCATATACGATAAGCCCAAAGGTGGAGTAGTACATACTACTTACACAATAATAACATTCGGTAATCTTTAATAATAATCGCCTTTATTATAATCTTATTACATTTAAACATTTAAATTAATTAACATAGTCAATTTATAAGTAAGCTTGTTACAGTTATTAGTTTCCTTGCGCGATTTTTATTAGCAAAATTATCGATGGCATCGTCATAAGGAGTCTTATTCAATAAATACGAATCTATTCTTAAAAGAGCTAGAGCTTTATATTCTTCTTGGCTCAAGATCAATATTAAAATTTAGAAATACATAAATTCTTACCTGAAAATAGTTAAAAATTGCTTGGGTTTTATCATTGAAGTTATAAATTTATTTTGACAGTTATCAATTACTTAATGTTAGTAAAGGTCATGGAATTACGTATAATAAGCAAGACCTTATACTTGTTTGCTTTTCAAAATATTAGGAAATGTTATATATTTAAAGATTGTAATAGTACTTATAACAATTGTTGTACATTTTGAGTGCTGTATTTAAAAATATTAAATGATCACGGTCGAGTAACTCCAGACACTATGATATCGGGTATCCCCAGACATAATTCTAAGCGTAGGATTTCGCAATAATAATTAAACAAACTGCAATTTAGTGTCATTCTGCTTATTTACTGAAAATACTTTAATAGGTACCGTAGTATGTCAATTATTTGTACAACGATAGTAACAACATAGGTGAATATATTGTTACTATCGTTACAGAAATCATTTAGGTATTATGCAAGAATTCAGAGGGGAAAACAAGTGAAGGAAGAAAGTAAGAAAAAAATAAAATGACAAGCATTTACCAGCGAAATTAGTATGATTGAAGACAAGTTTTTAACGAGACAAGAGGTAGAGAAGTAACATGTACCATGTTTACTTCATGATTGACACGAGCGCGGAAGTTCAAAAGAGCGAGACTATAACATCTTCAACGTATAAAAAGTGGATAAAAAAAGGCAATAAAAAGATGAAATATAAATACAACAACGTAATGGAGCTACAAAGGTGTTAAAAGCAAAAGAAAATATCCAAAAGTCTTTCTCAGAGAAATTGTCCCAGACATACCAAGACAGTGTTCATATACTTGCATAAAATATTCATTATAACTGCGATGTTTGCAAGACCAAAATTATCAAAAAGAATATATACATATACATGGAGCAAGCGTAGATTGATTAACATCAAAATACAGATTATGTGAGTACGTTTACTGACTTATTCATGATTATTTATTCGGTTGTTCCGATTTAATGATCTGTGTTTGGCGGCGTGCTCCGAAAATAGAAAGATTAGAGCGACGGCCGACCACCTTGTTACAGTTACAACGACCAGTGACAGCCTCGAGCGTCGTCGGCGATTGACACTGTTTTAAGTACATTAATTACTTTATAAAACAGCACTCCTCCGAACCAAAGTAGAACATGGACAACTTTTTGTATAATATGCACATATTATTATGACAAACTTATATGTTATGTTCTAGATCAGCGACTCTCAACATATGGTACGCATACCCCCGAAGGTACGCGGGTTCCATTAAGAATAAATTAAAAATATATGGGTAATGACGAAAAAAACTGAAAAATCGAAATAGTTAATAGTTAATTCATAGAAACAAAATTATACCTACTAATAAATTATGCCATTATGCAGTTTAAAATTAATTTTGCAACTTTTCTTATTACTTCATTGACAGCACGGCTAAAGAGAATTTACTACTTTGCTATCCACTCATTAAAAGATATTCATTCAGGAGTATTTTCGCAAAAAAAAAATTATTGGATCAGTTCCTGTGGTCTACGGAAATGTATGGAAGCAGTAGTATAAAATCTCTTCATAAGTTAAAATTCTTTGTTATAAAGTATTTACTATACATTTTTATCTGAGGCGAAATACAATTTTAGAGTTACAATTCGTAAATGTAAAAAAAATTGTTTATGTTCTTTACGCTTTTTATATTAACACTGCAATTGTTTACATTATTTAAACTCCATAGGTATATGTTTTTAAGGGATTGTCAATATTATTCAAAGTTCTAAAATTAAAAGTAGTAAGTTTTTAAATGTATTAATAAGATCAAACATAAAATTGTTTATGGCGAACTTATTTGCAACCCTAAGCCATACATTTTTAACACTATCCAAAAAAAAGTCTAATTGAATAATATAATAGAACAGTAAAAAAGTGTCTGTATAATAAACATATTCATGAAAAAATAGTTTATGATAATGCACAAATAATTATAGAAAATTAATCTATTTCAATTTTTTTGTCTATTATTTGTATGTTAGTACGCGTACTTTGAATTTACAGGACGGAATTGAATAAAACTTTTTTGTTATCTATTAAGCCTGGCAGGACTTTAGTCTATGATTAATTTCAAATAGTGGTACAATCGCTGTAAAACCATAATAGATTAATACTAATTAATTAAGAAAATAAAGAAAAGACGCCTCTATAAAAGTTGCTCAGCATGATGAGCATTTCCCGATGACATATAATAATCAACGATCGAGAATTTTTGATGAAGAACTACAATATATGTGTATGTGTGTGTCTGTGTGTGTGCACATAAACACACGCATATACATACACACAAACGCTCTAAACATATTGGAATTTTTAATCGACGTTTTAATCGAACACCAAATAATAATATTTCAAAAAAGTAAGATTTTTTTCTTCGATTGTCTAATTTTCAAAGTGTTTGTCGTAATTTTTACGATATTTGAGGTCGTCTCTCACCATAATATTGCATTTAATATTGCTTTCTTGCATCTTTATAGGGTGATAAAAACACTAGAAATCTAAGCAAATGATGTTGCGGGCAGTTCCTAGTAAATAATAAAGAACAAAAAGATGTTAATGTATATTAAGAGACTCCTACAGTAACTCTCTATAGATAATTATCTAGAGAAAGTACTAGATATATTTCAAGGTTACGATTGACAATAGCCAAAATCAAGATAAACGAGATACAAATCCATGAATTTGTATATGGAGTCACTGTTATCTGTTGGAGGGTATACGTAAATTTAAAGTTTTATTTAGGGTCGCTGGAATGAGAAAAGGCTAAGGAAAACTGACCTAGACGTCTACTAACTGAATAGCGGTGGAGAGGGGTAAAAATTTTAGTTAGGCAAGCTGGTTTTAGACAAGCGGGTATATATTTAGGGAAGCCAATAAGTTTTAGAGAAGCCGGTATATTTAGAGAAGCCGGTATAAGATACCTTTACGTATTTAGTAATTTCACTATCGAATTATGGTGATGACCTTTTTTTGTAGGGGGTTTTAGATTTCAAGGCTTGTTTTTTTTTGCAAACTTAATTACATTTAGGCTCCAAATATACACCCAACAACATAATACTGATAAAAAATGTTGATTTCCATCATGATATAAAGGTTTATCAACTGTTCATTTAACCTATCCGAGTATATGTACCTACCTACTTACTATATTCTTCATTTTAATTTAACATACGAAAGTATGTCACTTTCCTTTTCAATGATTGTTATAGCTATTATGAATAACGTCCTGCAAGTCATTCAAATAGCAATTGTTCATAGTACGCTTTAAAATTTACAAGTAAACCCATAGTATAATCATTAGATGTTTATTTAACATATAGGTACTTTTAAAGTTACGCCAAAAAATGTCTCTCGTATTTAAGTATATAATTCTGTCTGTACGCGTGGATCTTTTAAAATATGCATCAGATTTTAATGTGGTTTTCATTATTTGGAGTTATTTGTGAAAATAAATAATAAAATATATATTATATTAGAATAAAACCGAGAGTTTCAAGGATTTGTTGTTTTGTTGACCTCAAAACATGATCTTGTGTGCTTAAATGTAAGAGCACAAAATTATGCACTAATATCATTTCTTATTCAATTAAATACCTAAGATACGTTGCATATTTAATGAAAATCAATTTTGTTCTTTACATTCTTTAAAATTAATATTTAATTATGATATCGATTAAATTCTAATTTCTTAACGAGAACATTGTTAGTATAAATTATTCTGGGTATCCAGGTATACGCAGTATTCATTTAAACTCTATTATTTGACAGTAGGATTCAGAAATTGAAAGCGAAGTGACCTAACACACTCCCAGTTCATGGAATTAATAGACGCCAAAAATTTTTCATTTTTCATTTAAAGAAACATACAGCCAATCATTTATGAATAACTGATGTGAAACAGTCAGCTGATCCTCTAAATAGAAGACATGTTAATATAGCGATTATATAAATAGTTGGCCTGCATAATGAGCATGTTCTGTTGATATAAGAAATGAAACGCTGGTGTCGTTAACTTTTGCAGTTAAACCTTAAAGATGTCAATATAACAACTTAGGAAAAGTTTTTTAACATTATAAGCACTTTCTGATAACGTAAGACAATTTTAGGTCTAGAACACCTAATTTGATCCCTCCAGGATTTCGAAGGTAACTAGGAACGCTTTACGCAGCTGCTCTTCATACATATACTGCTACCGAATTATTAAAAATTTTAACTTTAAAAAGTATTCGTTATTACTTAAATAAATTATTACATATTAGCTTCTTCTTACTTCGGTTTCGCCCGTGAGTCGTATTAATAAAAATATCTTTACTAAGCACATCAAATTTCATCATAAACTGCGCAGCAGATTAGTCAGATATTTTATACACATAAACAAAAGGAGTTACTTTCGATTTTATAATGTCATTAGTAAGCATTTTATTATAAAATTCATGTGTAGTTAACGTTGAAACTGACAAATGTTAGGAGTCTTGTTAGGAATTTCATAAACATTCTGTACGTATATCAGTAAAATGTATCAAATTTAGAGCTTAACATTTATTGGGTGATTTATATGATACAATGGCTTCCATATTAAAGATGTAACTATGCTTTTGTGGACTTTTGTTTAGAACTATTTAAGATTATGTTCATATGTATGGAAGAAATTGTCACATTACGTTCGTGTAGTTGCAATGATTTAACCAGCGTACACTAAGGTACCTCTCAGAGGGCAGGTTTTTTTTATATATATCGTTACATTTTAGTAAAACTATATTAAATCTCTATAAATCGCCAATTTTATTTTTTTCTGATGTATATTTTTAAAAACTCGCATTTAAATACGTTCAGTATTTTTTTGCATGAAAGAATAAGGCAGGCACAACTAGCCAAATAACTGTAAATAGCAATAAATCAAATAACAGCTCTTTTCTAACTCATTTACGAAATTAAATATTTTCATACGATAAAACCTACGTTTGTTTGTTAATCAAGCTATGTATAATTAATTCTTAATTATAATTGAATAAATTAATTATATTTTTATTTTTGATATTACATTTCCTTTAAACTAATACTATTACTACTTTATTTTACTAATTATTACTTTTCTATAAGCTTCTGGTAACTGAGAACATTGTAAAATATATCTATTGTGTAAGATCAAAGAAATATTTTTTATCATTTACAAAGAGAAGTAAACAATCGTGCGCTAACTTGCTCGTAGCTGGTTACGAGTCATGGCGATATCGTCATAAAATTACGCAATTAGACATGCATTATAAAAATTATTCAATGTTTTGATTTTTTCGTATTTGGTAGGGAAAAGTATTAATGAAATCATAGTTTTTATCAAAATTATTATATATCTGATTAAAAAAACGGCAAAATAAATTGCCAAGCCTTAAGTATAGGACAATTTTAAAGGGTTTTCAAATTGCTACTTATTTTAAGAAATCGTCCATCATATATATCATGAAATAGTCGCATTTTATAAAATGACGTCGTTTGACCAAATCAATACGTTTAATGATATAATCTACTAAACGCGCATTTACTTCATGAAACTGCCGTTCTTATTTTATAAAATCGTAAAATAATTACATTATACACCGACGGAGGTGCTTTAGGGGGGTTTTGTAATTTCAACATGGCGGCAGTTAGTGACAAAGTTAAAGCTAAATAATTTGTTATTAAATGAACATGAAATTGCTAGTTCAGCTTAAATAAAAATCGTGTGCTCATGACTGCCACACATTTTTTATTTTATTTAAAAATATTTTAATTCTTATTTAATTTTACTTAAATATCTTAATTAATTTTAAATGCGAAAGAAATCGATGTGCTATATAGAAAATAATAAACGTATAAAATATTTTTACATCAACTACTTTTAACTGCTAAAGTATCAGTTATGTAAATATAAAAAGTTTAAGCGAACCTAACGTATCATGAGCATTTAAAATTACTTTGCACATAATAAATCCAGACAAAACAAAACCATGGTATATTTTTTTATAAGTCAAACTAGCAAGAAATAATGCGTTTGCAACTTAAATGAACATAGTAATAACTTATACAATTACATAATTTTGTGAAGGTAGATATCGACACTTAGGTAGTTTGAATGTGCTTTTATTGGCAACTACAATAATTTGCAACAATTATTACAGATAATAAAATGTACAAGGTCTCATTCGAAGAATTCTTAATCGTAGGTAAGTATATCGGACTCAAACAGACCTCGAAGTTGTTTATTCTCACGTTGAAGAATGTGTCTTAATGTTAGAGGCAATATAAAAAGTCAGTAGGTAATCTTAACACAAAATGTTTTTAGGGACTCCGCTATGCCAGTTTTGGAGAATAAATCCAGTTATTGTAATAGTTTTTTCCTTGGCCAATAATTGGCTTAATCTTGAGCCGTGTCGAGATTTTGTACCCATGAATTATCGGGCGGTGAATTTATGACTCGAGCATCACGAATAACGAACTCGTCCAATCTCCAGATGTGTGTGTGATGCTGGATCAAGAGAAATATGGATTCATTTTTATATATTTTGGTTATTTTCTCATTTCACATCTGTGCAATTTCTTTAAGGGAAAGACAAGGCAAACGTTTGGGTCTAATCAGCCTTTAAGGTGTAAGGGTTAAAGGAATAAGCACGCTTTTTGAAAGTACCCATGTTGTATCGATATGGAAACGCTGCTGCAGGTAGACCATTCTGTAGAATTCACGTGCCATTCAGTGTACTGAATGGCACGTGGAAGGTGAAATCGTACAATAGTGGAGTGCCACGCATCGAGACGGTGTGGCATGTGACGTACTGTGCGGTTAGAAAATTATCAGGTCGATCGATAAGTATCAGGTCGAATAGTTCTGATTGACATTTTCCATGATACATGTGATAGAGAGCGCATAACCAGGAAAAGTCTCTAGGTCAAAGTGTCTAGCTTTTCACAGATAATTGGGTCCCTGATGATTCAAATGGTTCTGCGTTGTATGCGATCAAATGGTTCAAACTGTTGACGCCTGAGTAGAGTACCGAATACGAGACACCGGCGGCGGTCAGCGGGTATATGCGTGAGGGTAGACGTTATTGGCGCTGTGTTCATTTTACGTTTTTTGTATAGAATTTTGATTCTCGATTTTTTTTATTTATTACAATAGGCATAACAATACGAAATAGTATATTTTGAGTATTACTTTTTATTTTAAAATAAATCAGATTAGAATTGTTTATTATTTGTTTAGATTATTAAAATATAACAATATTGTTAATAATATTCAATTAAATCCAAAGATTTTCCTCTAACGCAACTTCACGCTTTATCCCACATAGTAGGGTAGTCGGAGAGAACCTAGTCTGAAAACACTTCTTCCACCGCTTTTCGCTTAAATTTGAGACATTGCCTGTTAAATTACGAAATCAACACCGCACTTAGTCTTACCAGATGTTTCTTAATTTTTCCTGTTTTATAGTTACAAAGAATTCATAGAAAATTACATTACCTGTATTTTTTTTCTTTGAGACATTGATTCATGTAATGCTGTAGTGCATATTTAAATTTAATAATGTATAAATAACTATAAATTTGATCTGAATTGTAATTTGAAATTACCAAAAAAAAAGTGATTATGATTATAATATAATGGTAATAAAATTGTAAACGTGGTCAATTTGTACATTGAAAATAAACTTTAAAAAAAATTTAAAGGATGGGTTTTCACTCTTCATACTATGAGTACTTCCATGTGATGAAGATTGTATACTTTAATCCAAGTTTCAGAATCAACGGTGATAAATGGAAGTAGTCAAGGGTTTATAACTCTTGACTCCACTTATTTTTGTTGTTACTACTTAATTTTGTTGTTGTTACAAGCTTATAAGAATAGCGAGGAAGCTGGATAAAAAAACATGGCTTAGCGGTTAGAGTGCTTGGGTGATTTCGAGTCCCGCTGAGTTCAATTGTATTTACGCGTATTCTAAAAAATGTTTTTACTTGGACAGGATTCAGTTACGGCAGAAGATCAAATTGTTCTCGCCGGAGTCTAAAAGTTAAAAGTTGCTAAAGAAATAACAGACAAAAGTTTTATTTCTTTTCATGTGTCAGTGGGCAAGTGATTTTCATAACAAACATACGTTAGCTGGATTTTTTAATTTTATTTTTTTAACTTTGCAAGCGGAGGTTAGCGAGAAACGCTAGTAAACCCCTACTAGCGTTTCTCGCTAACCTCCACTTGCTTTTAATTAATACTAGTGTCCCCGTAAATGGGTTAATAACGCATTTCGTAATGACATATTTGTCACTTTATATAAACATGGATGTCAAACTATGGTACTGTGTGTAACATTTATTTTGTTAATTTTACGTACTAATTATGCATTATTTTAAAAAAACGTTAGCATTATGCACTCCTTCTCTATATAAACTATAAGTGTGCCAAATTTTATGCTTCTCCGTCCGAGTAATTGTCGTAAAAAGGAATCCAAAGTTTTTGCTTCGCGTATTTGTATATAGATATAATAATTCTTTTAATTAAAACAATCACCACTTAAGATAAAAAAAAATATGTCATAATGTAATAAATGTATAGATATTTGTATAAATTGTATTAATTACATCAGGCAAAAAGTAGAGAACAAAGCGTCTTCACACTTCTCTGCCTAACTTGGGAAAAAGCGTGAACCTGTATGATTGCGCCTTTAAAAATATATAAAACAAAATCATTTATCACTACCTTGAATCTGACGTACGTACTCGTAATGGCAATTGCTGCCGTTGACGGAGTGACGCAACAAGTCATGCTGAAAAGTTACATATCATGTGTCGCACAAATTTTAATTACGTCACAGATATATTTTAATTAAATAAAAGATACACTTATTAATTAAATGTAAACAATTTATCCTTTATCCTTTGTTATAGTATGAAATAAAATATTTAATGAAAATTATATTAAATATATATATATATATGTATATATAGGATGCTGTATATGAACACCAATGACTACTATTGAGTGACTGTAGACGCGATGGTTGTAGGTTCGGTCTCTACTCGGGAAAAACAATTATGGAGTACGGATTGGGAGGTTACTTATTTATCAACTTTATTCAAAAGATACGAATAGCTAAATTACGCATAATAATGTTTATTATATTTATGAATGTGAGATATTCACTGACATAGTAGACAGATAGTTGACATAAACGAAACATCTGTAAAGGTCACGAGGTCAACAGTACCTCGCTAACGACCTTCCTCTATTTAGAGTATATGAATGAAAACAAATGTAAAATGTATTAAATACAGGTGCATACCTACATGTAGGTGTGTATTATAAATACAATACGATGTACGCTACTAATTTTAATTAATTTTTTAATTTAGTCCTAAAGGTATGTAAGCACACCATGAAACTTATTATAAAAGCACAGCAAGTTATAAGTTCTATGTTAAGTAAGTATGTAATACATGTTTCATTAGGGCACCTGTTCTTGCATCAGCAGACATGCTTTATCTGTAACGTTACATATATAATGTTGGCTCGTACCTTGCCAAAGCTTATTATTAATTTATTGCACGCCGAGTCCGTAGTTTGATACTCTATTTGGAGTCAATCAAGATTCAAGTCTAACCCTCTGAACTAGATACAAATCACAGTCTATTAATCGAGAATTATCGATGAATTCAAAATATATTTGATCTCTTTTTAGTATAAGACATATTATAGCAAAAGCGACGTTTTTTTATATCTAATGTTTATGTATCAATAAGTGAGTCAAATTCAGTCTAAAAGTAATATTTGTATATTAAAAGTTGACTTTCATATGAATATTTATAAGCATATAAAGTAGTCCAATAATTTTTATTTAAATGATATCATCGGAAATAACTGTAAAAGATTTATATTATTCTATAAATTATTTATAGCGTTTTTGTGTGTTATGATTTTAAATATCAAGTTATATGAGTGTATATTTTAAAAATAAAAAATAATACTACATTTAGGTATTCTTTTTGTTTTTAGGTATTGTTTTGTTACTCCCGTGGTAATTAAGGTAAAATATATCACTTGAGTGGCTAAACCGTTGAGACTGCGATGATTTATTAAGACACCACGGGCGAAACCTCATGCGCATCCTAGTTATTGTACCTATAAATATTGTTAATATCTCAGGTCAAAACATTTTGTCTCGCAATATATTATTTTCAACTCACTTCAAATAAAAGAGGTTCTTGTCGATCCGTCAATCGTAATCTTTTTTTTACGTATGCTTGGCCAAGTTGTTGCTGTTTGACATTTTTATGACACCATCTTGGACACTTTCCAGGTGGGACGGAAAGAATGGATGAAAATAATTTATGAACTTATTATGTTATTTTATTATGATGGGAATTTTATAAATATTCTAAAGTGAGCTTTGTATAAAAGTATCTTAGAGAAGAAGTAGAAGTATCTTAGAAATAATGGCTTCCACATAAAATATAGATATAAGCTGTCGAGGACTTTTATTTTAAACTACTCGAAAAAACAATCCCATGGCACATTGTCTTCGTATAACCCCAACGGTTTTAATCACGCAAGATAAGATAGTTCTCGAAACATTTTTTCCAGCTTACTTGATACATATCGATATATCACGGCCAAATTATTTTAGATAATTATAAGTTGTAGAATTTGTGTTATTCAGGTTACTATAATGTCTATACAGTAGGTTTTGCGACAAATTCTAATAAACATCAATCCATTCTAAAACTTTCACAAATATAATATTAGTATGACAAACATCCAATTATTAAAATATCCAAACTTTCTCACTGTCTTCATAGGATTATTTTAAATTATTATTAATTAAAATTTGGTTTACAGCAAAATATATTGTAACGTATTGTATAGATCTTAAACGTAAATAAATAATAAATCGAATGCCAAATTGTGGGTCTAAATAGCGTTGTAAAGTTTTCTTGGTCAGATTAATAGATAGAGTAGAAGGAGATAAAAGGATGTAAAAAGACTATATAGCTGTTACAAAATTATTATTTTATTATTACTGTAATGTAATGCGATCTGACGTTTAACTTAAATGATTCTTTACCTTAAATAACTGTTTAGTTCAGTTTTATATCAATTTTGAAGACATCTATTTGATAACTAATGGCGCTTCGTGTCTATTCTTTAGTGATTGATTAGATATATCTAAAATGTCATATTAGTATGCTTCTTCCGAAATGGCTTTCCGGGAGACTTGCCCATATGGGAGAGTTGAACCACCTTTCTAAACTCGACTCACTTCACTCTAAAGAAACATTGACGCGATCATTTGCAGCGCACGAGAACCTAATAACAAGCATGCCGCTATTTTGCGCGAAGGCCAGCTTGTTTAGCTGTCAGATAATGAAGAGTGTTTTTGCTACTGCGGAGTAAATTTTAATAATTTTAGTAGTTTTAAGATTACGCCTGTGTTCTTTGAGGTGCGTATAGTGTATAATACTATTGTTTTGCCTGATTATTATACAGTTTAATGAGTACTGAGTGTTATTATATTATATATATATATATATATATATATATATATATATATATATATATAT
>JAKGSA010000005.1:1324865-1418467 GCA_033558755.1 Philaethria dido
TTTTTTTTTTTTTTATGGATAAGGACAAGGCAAACGAGCGTACGGGTCACCTGCTGGTAAGTGATCCCCGCCGCCCACGGCCCCGTGTAACACCAGAGGAGCTACAGGTGCGTTGCCGGCCTTTGAGGTGGGAGTAGGCGCGCTTTTTGAAGGTACCCATTTCGTATCGACCTGGAAAAACTGCCGCAGGTAGGCCATTCCACAGTTGAGTGGCACGTGGAAGGAAATTCCTTCGAAACCGCACAGTACTGGAGTGCCACGCATCCAGGTGGTGTGGATGGTATTTAAGTTTGTGGCGTACTGTGCGGTTTGAAAATCCTGCGGCAGGAATCAGGTCAAACAGTTCCCCAGAACACTCCCCGTTATATATGCGATAGAGAACGCACAACGAGGACACGTCTCTACGCAACGCCAAAGTGTCAAGCCCTGCACAGATTACCGGGTCCCCAACGATTCGAATGGCTCTGCGTTGTATGCGATCAAATGGTTCAAGCTGATACTGGGGTGCACCAGCCCAGAGGTGAGAACAGTACTCCATATGAGGCCGAACCTGAGCCCTATACAGGGCCAACCGGTGTTTTGGCGTGAAGTACTGTCTCGCTCTGGCGATGACACCCAGTTTCTTCGAGGCCAACTTGGCCTTGCTTTCCAGATGATCACGATACTGGCACTCACTCGAAACGCTAAGGCCCAATAAGCTGATACTGGGCGCGGCTTTAAGAAGAGTGTTCTTGAAAACTGGTGATACGACAAATGGGGTTTTCTTGGTGGTCAACGCGCAAACTTGTGTCTTCAAGGGGTTGAATTGAACAAGGTTCCTTTCAGCCCATGAAGAGACATTCCCGAGGGATGCCTCAACAGAAGACACAAGTTTTTTTCGGCACTCGTCAACGTTTTCCCGAGAAAGACCTGCGCGGCCGGAGTATACAGCGTCCACCGTGCTATCATCTGCATAGCAGTGAATGTTAGAGTCCACCAACATGTCATTGATATGCAGAAGGAATAGCGTAGGGGACAGCACACAGCCTTGGGGAACGCCAGCGTTCACGGGCATGTGACCGGAGCAAAAACCGTCGACAACGACTTTAATGCTACGCCCAGTGAGAAAGCTAGCGACCCACTTGCATAAATTCTCGGGAAGCCCATACGATGGAAGTTTTGCAAGGAGCGCCCTGTGCCACACACGATCGAAGGCCTTCGCCATGTCCAAACTAACTGCCAGGCCTTCTCCCTTGCTTTCCAAAGCAGCAGCCCAGCGATGGGTCAGGTAAACCAGAAGGTCACCAGTTGAACGACCATGGCGGAAGCCATATTGACGGTCGTTGATCAACTGGTGATCCTCTAGATACACCAGGAGCTGGCTGTTTATAATGCTCTCCATTATTTTAGAGAGCAGGGAGGTGATAGCGATGGGCCTGTAGTTAGCTGGATCGGAGCCATCGCCTTTCTTCGGGATCGGGTGGATCAGAGCGCTCTTCCACGTGTCCGGGACTACGCCGACGGAGTAAGAGTGCCGAAATAAACGCGTTAGCACCGGTGTCAACTCAGGAGCACATGCACGGAGCACTAAAGGAGAAATGCCATCCGGTCCATTCGACTTGTGGATGTCCAAGGAAGACAGAGCTCGCCGAACAGCTTTTTGGCTGAATTTAATGTCCGGCATTGAGCTCTCGCACCGCGGGATGGTAGGTGGTGTGGTTCCTTGGTCATCCAAAGTCGAGTTCGAGGCGAAAAGAGTGCCCAAGACATCGGCTTTCTCCTTCGCCGTATGGACCAGGACGTCACCTCCTGTGCGTAGCGGCGGAAGCGAAGGCTGGCTAAAGTTGCCAAGTGCAGCCTTAGAGAGCGCCCAGAACTGGCGTGTTCCAGACGGAAAGCTCTCAAGCTTCCTGCCGATTTTTACAATATGCTCGGACTTTGCTCTGGCAATTTGCCGCTTAAAGAACCTAGAGGCACGGTTATACTTCTTCTTTAAGGTTTTCACCTTTGGATCCTTAGTGACTAGTGCTTCGACCCAGGCTTGATACGCTTCGCGCTTGCCAATGGCAGCTTGTTTGCAGAATGTACCAAACCAAGGCCGTGACTTGCCACCAATTGGCACTACAGAGCTAGGAATATAAAGTTCCATACCCTGCAGGACCACATCGGCGACAGCGGCGGCACAGTCACTAGGATCATCAGAAGAGAAGCAAACCGGCCCCCAGGGATAAGATGAGTAAAATGTACGCATCCCATCCCAATCTGCTGACTTGTAGTGCCATACGCGGCGAGTTGCAGGTGTTCTGCGGCTGCCGCGTTTAATGGGCACCACACTCCGTACCAGGCAGTGGTCTGAAGACCCCAAAGGGGCATCGACTGCTACCCGGTACTGTTCCGGATGTGAAGTCAGCAGAAGGTCCAATAAGGTGGCGCTGTGGTTGTCCACATCTGGGATTCGCGTGGGCGTATCAACCAATTGGGACAATCCATTTGCCACAGCAAAGTCAAACACAATCCTCCCCGCAACATTATCGATAATATACCGAAATATTATCTAAATTGTTTTTTTTTAATTGGGGGAATCCTAAATATTACACCATTTTGTAGATGTAGTCCATACCAAATTATTATGATAAGGCAGTCTCTTACTAAAAAAAATGACTTGAAGACAACCAGAAATTATGATACTAATTATATATCCATGCATATAATTAATGGTTTTTTAACATAATGGCTAAATTGAGTCCAGGCAGAGTTGAAAGCCAAATGGTTTAAAGATTTTTCTAAAGATCTTGTAAAAGTTCTCTATCTCTATTAGTCAAATTTAACTAAGACCAACTGAATCATTGGAGTTTTTATCTTTAGCATAAGGAAGAACCTTTACAGTGATTATTTAAATAAAGAACATATGTATTTTCACAAAAAATACCTAGTTCATCATTTGTATAAGCCATATTGTAACAAAAAAAAACAAATTATAAATGTTATTAAGCAACGGTGTAGGCTGTACTCGATTAAAATTTGAAGTAAGCTCTCCGCAAATATAATAAGGTATGACAAAATTGAGCATCGATCGATCGATCGATTATTATATGAACTTTTTTAAACGTAAACTTATGAAAATAAACTTAAGTAACTCGACACAATTGGTAATATAATAAAGAAAAAAACACTCGAAATCGAGACGTGGTCGAGTGTTGTAGCAATATTAGACGACAATCCAATGAAAACGTAGTACATAGAATTAGGTGTAAGACTTCTTAAAATATTTATCGGTCTTGATTTTGTTAATATTTATTTTTGGTAGACCGAAAAGTTTTCAATTATAAACTTTATTGTTTGTTCAGATATTTCGATGTATCTTGTTCTTATTTTATTTTCATGTTTTTGTGGATACTTAGGTACACTGTGATAATAATATTTTTTTAAATATTTATACTAATTCAGTTAAAAATGTCACTATTTTTAGATTAACTTCACTCTGATGCTATTTATATATTATAACGTTTAGATAACATTTTAGGTAAAAACCATCACAAAAGTAAATAGAAAGTAAATGAACTTGTGAGAATGAAGAGGCCGACATAATTTCTTAATTCAATTACCAATTAACTCTCTACTTTGTTAAAAAATAACAAGGCTAGTCATAAAAAAGAAAAAGTATTTTTTGTCCCTAATGTAAGTAATTAGCTGTAGTTGCTTAAGTATCTATTTCACAAACAGATTTTTTATTTTTGTATTATCGCTTCTTATAATAATGGCTTAAATAAAAAAAAAGTAATATAGAAGAAACCCACTAAAGTAAAATCACTTATGATCATTTAATATCTATCTATCCCATCAGTTTCTGCTCTTAACATTACTAAGATAATATTATTAGCTATGAAAATTGCACTTTGTTTAATTTAGGGCAAACTATTCAAATTGATTTCAGAAAACAATTCTTAGAACCTACAAACGCAATACTAAATTCTAGAACATATATTTTTTCACTTTCACTATGTTTCATGTCGTAAACAGTGGGACCGCTTAGTCCACCCGCTGACTGCACCCAGCAGGTTACGTTCAATGAAAAATAACAACAGGTATATATTATCATGAATTGCCTTCCGCCCTATAATCAGGTCAAATTGCGTAAATCGAGCATTGCTCAAATCTTAATTCAGTTATATAGACTTTATAAACGTATATACATACGGCTCTTACACTAATTAATACAGGAACACTTGGTTATTTATATTTAAAAAATGTAAATATCTTTTTTTTAAACATAAAAAAATATGAAATTTTACATTTTATGGTCCACTCACACGAATTCGTGGACGGTGTCGTGGTTAATTCTTCATATATATTTTTGTATTAGATATACCTACTTATTCTATAACTTTTGGACATTCAATAGTTTTTTTTATGTTTAACATACACAAATTTAATATTCTATAATTTCTTGGAGTGTGAAATGTTATAAATATAAAATAAATAACTATAAATAAGACTATAAGCGAAAACAACTGTCGGTAAATGATGTTTATATAAAAAAATCAATTTTTCAGTCAAGAGTAAGATCAGTTATGAAAAGTTAAAATAAAATGCAGGGATCGTCAAATTCTTAAGTGATATTAATAATTAATAGTTAATAAGAACTTATTAAGAATTTATGCTATTCTTTTATGTAAGTCTTTAGTTTTTAATAATATTAATTTCTTTGACAACATTAATAACTTTAGTATTCCTAGCACGACACTTATTTCTATTGATCAAGTGTGAAAATTAAGGCTAAAATCGTAGGGTCTTTACCATGCATATCATGACTTACCATATAATGATTTCCCCAATTGAAGACGGTACTCATGGCTATCAGGTTTATTTGGACTATTATTATTATGGTCCTTCATGTCATGTTCCAGATCTCTAGTTTAATATAAGTAAATTGAAAATACAGGTCAAGCTGAACAATTTTTGATAACGTGCCATCTGCTTATTTTGTGTATTTTAGAGGGACTATTATGGATTTTCATCAGATGTTCCAGATCTTTATATGTTAAAGGAAAAGTGATCAAACTGAACAACTTTTATTATTTTTATTAAAGCACTTTAATCTCTCTATTTTTTATAGTTTAAAAAATTTGAATATTACAGTCCTTATCAGGTATTCCAGTCTTCAAAGGTAGTTATAGCCTGAGTCTTGTTTAGGCTTAAAAGCTACACAAAAAATATTTAAATCTGCACAGTAGTTCCAAAGATCCTGTTTTTACTACTTTTATAATGTAATATTATAGACTAAAGAAAAATACTAATCCGGGATCCGTGTCCAGCTTTAAATATCATGTTTTATATGTGTTATATTATATTGGTTCGCCCGCAAAGGCGATGTCATATAAACGTCCTGACTCTCTTCCTGTACTGGCGTAAGTCGACATTGACATTTAAGCGGAACAAAATGAGGGCAAAACATTATATAGGTTTCAACGAGTGCGAAGGGGACGCCAACATTTAAAAAGGCCGCTTGCACTGGTATGAGCAGTCGTTTTATATTCATCTAAGTTAAGGTGTTTAAGCCATACATTCGACTTGTGTGCTTAGTGTCCTTGGTAGACCTAGATTCCCTTCGAAATCGTTGATTATTCTATGTCTACTCTAACCACATTTTGCTAATAATTTAGAACGAAACAAGATTTTTTATTACGTATAAAACTTAGGGAAGGCTTTTAATTGACTAGTAATAGTTTTATTAGTACGATTATTGATAACCCGGTATATAATATTTTCTAGAGCAGTAATAACAATTAACACTTGACCTTGTTCTCATTTTCAACAATTGCCATCTACATCTTGTCTACTGTATGTACCTGCTTCTCTAAGGTTTTATAACTTCTTAAGATTTTTAATACTATAAAAAAATATAAATATACTATGCTTATAATTATGTTAGATCATTATCTTTTGAGTGAAGTACCTACCCAGTTTCCCAATGAACTTATTTCGTTATTCATGATTATTCAAAGTTTTTCACAAAAGGAGCCTAAAATTCTGATCAGTTCATTTCACGCTGTATCATATATTTCTAAAGCGGTATTAGCAGGATCTTTTCAAATTTGGCTACGTAGAGAGAGGAGCGTGGATAGCGAAGATTAGTTCTCTGTACCTATTGTATGTTTTATTAGCCGAAATTTTAAATATCTTTCACAATATCTACCCTGCTAAGAGCGAGATACAGCGCGAAGTAAAAAATATATTCAAGGACAACATATTTTACCTAATAGCATTAGCTGTATATAGCGTTACCTGTAACATTTTTGAAACTAAAATTATTGCAATAGAAATATCAAAACTAAGTAATATCCATTATTAACTATATGATAATAATTTTACTTCCGGTGTTAGTTTTACAATAGAATAAAATTAATGTTTCAGTTTACCATTACCTACTTATTAAGGAAGTGTACCAAAGTGGCCGTGAATATTTTCCACTCCAATTCATTATGTTATAGTTACGTGTTTTAAATACAAAATGCCACTACATACTATAATAATAGTATAAGAATGTTTCAGTGGACGGGAAAATGGAAAGCGATGAGATGCGTGTGGCATGCGCTTAGGAAATCGGCGCTGATTACATAGAACATGCAATTATCAATGCACTCAATAAATATTTAAAGTTGTAAAAAAACATTAATCATATCAGTTAATCTAAAGTATTTATGGACACAGGTATTAGTAAAACTATTCGTGTGAATGAATTGCAGGATTCGCTTTTGCAAATAGGAATAGGTAGTAACACTTGACGTTATTGATGAAATTTGGTGTTAATTGCACGCAACACGCAACGCACGGTGTTAATTGCTTCAGTCTTATCCCAGGCAGAGATAAAAATATCCAGACATCCATTTCTCGGTATTCCTCCCGAATTAGGAGACATTGCGCGTCGAGTGGAAAGCGGTTTTGTCTTATAAGAGCGAGAAAATTAAAATAATTTTAATACGATGCGAAATAATTTGTAGATAGATTTTGGATAGGCTTTTCATTTTTTTGGAAACCAAACAGTCGTTCTTTTTTTATTAATGTTATACCGCGGGTCAATAAAAAACAAAACATTCGCTTTTTGTATTATTGATGATTTTTTTGAATCCATTACTGTATTGTGGCATTATGCCATAATAAAATAAAACAGTGTACATTGAATATATTTACGAAAAAAATGTTAGGGGAATCCGCAATGAAATATAAATATAAGAATTTTAAAAGCATCGAACTTGCGGATATCAGCTAGCAAGTTATATAAAATAAAAGTCATAGCGAAATTTAGTACATTATAATTGATAATAAGTAATTATAATACTAATTTCCAATACAAAATCCGTACTGATTTCCGAATAGTCGTGATAGTTTACATTATTTCATTAGTTTAATATAAAAATATTTACAAAGTGGTCGTTGAGTTTGACATGGATAACTAAATATAAAACTTCTGTGGAATCCCACGAATACCTAAGTCGACCACACAAAGTCCTCACCAATAAGTTATGTTACTGTTTCCTTGAAAATGATGAAGTTTATAACACGATGAAAGTTAGGTAATTATGTATAAAAAAGCGATAAAATTTGGAAAATACTATCTTTCCATCTATTTAAATATGTTGAGTGGTGGTTGGTGGGACCGATCTATCTGCTTGATCTGCCTATATTCTTCCTAAATATTTCTGATTACATTTAAATCGAGAACCATTTCAACTTATAGAATATTATGTTATGTAATGGAATCATTTAGTAACTATATAAAATTTAGATTGATTATTTTTAAGTTGTAGGCTGTTAAAAAACTGAGGAGATTATGCCAAATATTGAAGACCCGGAAACAGTTACAAGCTCAAGTATGTAGGTCACTACAAATACATGCTCACCAGTGTGAACATTTGTTGTACTTGGAGTTTGAACCCAAAAGTGTCAAGGCTTATTGTAATCACTGCGCCAGCACTACCGTGTATACCGACCGGCATTTTTCTCAGACGGAGGTGAACAACAAGCATCTTTACAAATAACAAAGAATGAAATAATATCTTTTTTATGTATCTATTTACACAAACGTATAAACGTATAGTAAATAAAAAAGATCAAACCAATACATACTTATTTTTTAAAATAATGATATCGTAGTATTAAAAGAGGTTACATATGCAATAAAATTAATTAAGTCGAACACCAATGACTCAGCGGTTATATTTTTGAAAGGGAAATAAAAAATAAATCAAATTAAGATAAAAATTAATACCTACGCCCAAAGTGAATGGTCTACATCCACCAACCACGGTCTACCTATATTACGTATAATAAATATAATTATGATAGCCGTTTTATATAAGATACTTTATAACATTTAACATTTTTAGCATTCAACATTCTGCAATATTTTTGTTACTAATAAATTTAGTGTAATAAGTAGCTTTGCTGCGATGTTACTGTTTTTTTACATCTTTAGTATTAGAAATCATTATTTTTAAATATCGTAAAATTTTAATGTCCTGGTTATTTGCTTAGCACTAAAAATATAGAAATTATATTATAATTTCAATAATAAGATGGAAATATTCTTGATATGGTGTAACAATGCTCAAGCTTGAGATTAATGTACGCATTTTTTAAGCTATAATTTGTTAATTACATAATATATAGGACATGGCGCCATATTAAGCTATTAAAGACAATAAAGTCATTTTCTGAAACGGCGTTTATAAAATTTTCTTACAATGTAACTCTTCCGAGCTCCATTTTGCCTTCGTCGATAATATTGGGAAATGTCAAACATTTATTTCATAAAATATTTTATTTTGTTAAACATAATTAGAAATAAATTAAATGATTTATAGATATACTTCACTTATATTTTATAATACATTCACATCTATTAAAGAAGACAGCGAAGAAACTCTTCAAAATTTATTGTCATTTACAGTTCACCAAAAAACATGACACAAAAGTCAAAATAAAACCTAGCAGCAAATATTTGTGAGGTGTTGCGGTTATACATTAAGCAATAGTAAGGCATATCAGTATTCAGGACAAGCCGTACAGAGTATGAGGGTAAAACAGAGTATATTGACTGACCTGTTTCTAACCGAGGATCGGGAAGAAATAGTAAAGTTCCGTTGCGGCAAACGAGTCGAGGGCGCAGGCGAAGGGACGGACGTGGGCGAAGTCCGCGGCAGACGGTTCCCTGCCGCGCCGCCTACCGTGGCGACCAGCGCCACCACCAACCACCACCTGTACATTACGGGACCGGACACGAACGCGACACAACCTACTGTCACGCTAGCGAGTTGCCGACTATTCACCAGATGCAGTATACTTGCTCCCGACCACCTTCACTTTTGTTTTGCGCTCTACACATTACGCCGCCTACGCCCCACCACGATGAAAGCGAAGGCTTTCACTACTATTCGCCTGCTACTAGTCGCAGAGCACGGCCTGCAAACTAGACGACTTCCTGGAGCACCATCAAGTACATTTAGTCATAATTAAATAAATCACGAAGTACGAATGTTATGTGAAAATTTTAAATCTGATGAAATTTCATACGACATTGGTCCTACTAAACTAGTAAGTTTAAAATTTAAGTATGCAAACAAGTTTTATATTTTCATTATGTATCAATATACATGTATGCTTTGAATACATTATGTATTTTAAACAAATCATTACAGTTTGACAAAACTTGATCGCAAAGCCTCAAAGTGTTTAAGCGTCTGGGTTTTGTATCATTAAGTACGGATAATCCTATAAACTTAACTGTATTTAATCACGAACGTCTACGACTGTAACGTTAGTACAGTAAGTGGCAGATCAGGTACTTTCCTCCCCATCTGACCTCTATGTGTGTAGGAATTAATATTGCATTTTCATACACTTGTAGAGTTAAATTAAAATTTCTCTTAAAAGTTACTGAATTTCTCAAGACTAATTTTGATACTTGTTGAAGATTACTTGTTAATCTTGTTAACTTGAAGGTAAGCTATATAAACTGCTGTTAAACTATACAATTTAATGAAATAGTTAATCTCGCAAAAAAACTTCAGCAAAAGGCTACGTCTCGTTTAATAAAAAAGTGCACCGAACTCCATAAAATTGTTCTTGATATAGTTTATTTAATAATTAGCGAAATGAAAACTAAAACAAATCACGGAGGTGTATATAACATTTAATTTGGTAACAAGAACATATTTACGCATGGAATTCAATCAAAGAGCATATCACGTTTATTTTAAAGATAGTGACAAAATATTCAGAATTAAATATGAAACAAAACAATACAAATGTTATTCTGGTACGGGGCAAGGAGTCTTCCTAAGATATGATTTGCCTGAAGGCAAGGGAACTACTGTAACTCCTCCTGGGAATAATTTGGATATTTCATGTTCTGGCACTGTAGGCAGCACCATACAGTCTTCACCCATCTGAAAGAGAAATATTACGTACTACATTTTACGCAGGAGCTGTGTCATGTTTTATCATTTCTATCTTATTATGAAACAAAAATGTTACAAACTAGTTCGCAAAAGTGTAATAGACAAATTCTTTTTTTATGTCATGGCGAGTAGCATTCATTACTTTTATTTCCTTTATTACTGATTCTATTAAAAGGATGCTCGATTAGTTATGTAAATAATAAAATATTCAATCAGAATTGGCGGGAAGTGCACTTTCTAAGTTCTGTATTCTGTAAGACTTAAAACCTTGTGATATACTATATGAAACAGTCACAGGATACTGAATACTTAAAAATATTTTATAGTTTTTTTCTAAGCAATAATCACCTAAACATAAACCTTACTGAGCATAACTCATACCTACATATATGTTATCAAGTACTATATTATAATAATATATGGCATACATTATCTGGTATGTGGAACAGAATTACATATATTACTTATCTTTAGTTATTTAATTACATCAAAAAATTATATTACTTTTAGGAATTTCTTGCGTCAGTCTCATATATCAGTTACGTAAAGTTTAAAATTATTCTAGTTTTAAGCCGTTATACCATAAAAATAAACTTTACTTGATCGCAATATATTTATCATCTCTACATTAAAAATTCCCTCATTAAACGTCATCGTCATTTCCTGATAATAGACTATGGCTATGTCACCGTAACTAACATCTATTTACAACCATATACCATTTCGCTCCCTACTTTTCGGGCTGAACCCATGTAAACCAAATCCAATCACTGTGTTCCATCATTTACCTAACCGAGAACATCTTTCTTTGTCGAAAAGAAAAACTTTCTTTGTCGAAAAGTGTAACCAAATCCATTAAGAGTACAACGTACAACCGGTTGACGATCCTTAAAAATTAAGCGCAGGCGATATCACATCAAAGCCAAAGTTTCAATCGTCAATGACCTAAAGTTTTTTCTCGAAGTTTTAAACGGAAACTACATTATTAATTCATAGATTTGAAAATTATTTAGACTATTTAGTCAGTTTTTAATGTGTAAAAATGAAAATGATAGTCGAAATGCAAGAAAATTCATTATAGTGATATTTTTGCCAATTCCAAATTTTTAAATCATAGTCAATGTATTAAATTTCACTAATCTGTAACCTTATTTATTTTTCATCATAAAACATTTTTTATTCTACATTATACTACATTCAAACAAAGATAAAATGGAAAGAAGTATCATATTTACGGAGAGAACTATCTATAAATTAATTGTTTTGGTAGATAGGCCCGGCACGCGTTAGGTGAATGCTAAAGAGTTTCGTCTCAAATATCATCAACAAAACTATAAAAACACAGATGTACAACAATATAATCTTCACCATTGTCAGAGCTCTTCTTTTGATCTAAGGAAAATCGAAATTACTTATGGCGCCCTCGAAGATGTTGATGATGATGCAAGCCGAGATGTTTTAGTAAATTATACGATTACGTTTTAGTGGTTACTCTCGCTGCTGCTTCCACCGTATACAAGTTCACTTTAAAATTTAAACCAACGGTGTGTACATTTGCACACCATTGGTTTAAATTCGGATTCGGACGGTATTCCATCCGAATCGCATCGAAGAGTACTATTCGATTGGAAATTAAAATCGAACAATTCAAATTTACGAATTATTCGAAAAAGTCGTTTATTTTTTTAAAAAATATGTAATATTCTACGGACTTTGGACTCTATTTTACAATAAAAATTAGGATACTCTAACTATTACTAAATTTTCCTGTCTAAGACTTTTTTTATTATTTTAACGAAAGCAATTGGAAATTGCAATATGGAAAAAGACATGACAATTTTAAACGTGTTAAAAATTGAAAATGTCGGGCAAATTATTTAAAAAAAAGCTTGGGATACAAAAAAATTAAGTCTGGTATCCCTTGGCCAAAACTTGTCAAATGTTTAAGATAGGGCTCGCGGCGTAGGGGTGCGGCGTAAGCAGGGGGACCCTATGACAAAACATCTTCTGCTCAAACATCTGCGCGAACCTAGGATAATTCATAAAGATTTTGTCGGCTTATACGCAGGTTAAAGCGTTAATTGCCTAAAATATTTCATTGACGTAAATAAGATTTATATACTAGATAATAGTATATAAATCTATAGATAAGATAATAGTACTAGATCTCTTATCCCCAGTTTGAATCAAGTTTTTCTCATATTTATTTTAGAGGAACAACTTCTTTTTATTTATATTTTTGCAATGAAGAACGGCGCACCAAAGATAATAACAATAATTTGTTAACTGTACTGTTACTGTAACTTAGCGTCATGATGTACAGGATATTCGTGAAACCCGAGCGTAAATTTGAACATGTACGATTACCGCACGATATTACCTGATGATCTAATTGCTTTTAAAGAAAATGGTGTAATATCTCATTATCATTATCGTATCATCAATGAAATATACTAAAAACCAAATAAAAATCGAATAAACTTAAATGTTTTAGCTCCACTGTGTATCCCGCATATAACAAGGTACACTGAGGGAAACTGAGAACCTAGTGTTAAGACACTCTGTTCTCTTAAGATTTCCTTTATCCACTTTCCGCCGTTTTAACATATACAATTTATTTTTGAAAAAATAATCATGGAGTTTTCCTATTCCTATATTTTATTACTGTGAATTCTGTACCGTGTTTTTTTTGACAAGCTGTAGTCATATCAATAATTGATATTTATAACTATACTAATATTATACAAATTAGCTTGTTTAATCTTCAAAACTACCTTATGGGTTTTAAGAAATTCTTTCTTATTATGATGAGGGTTTATAAGTATAGTAAGTCGATAAAAAAATTACGCTGCTAAATTACTTTAATCAAGTGCGTTGACGATATGCTTAAATATACGTAAAGATTATGGACAACATTACAAAAAAGTAGGGTAAAGTCCGCGTTACTAAATGTCGAACGTTTAAAAACACTAAGGCATATTACGTGAAAAAATATCAACAAAATAAGATTTTGTGGTATTATTTCTATGCGGCCTTATTAACACTTAAGTTCGAAACCGCGCAGCATAGCCATCAATATTATAAAAGAAACTTGTTTATATGTTTGTAAGTTTATCTTTAAATATGTAATTCACAGCTACGCCACGCAAGAGAAACCGTGAGTAAAAGCTAGTTTATAAATTTAACCAAGCCAATTTACTCCAAATTAAGCTGGTTATATAAATTTAACCAATAAAACAATAAAGATCATTCATTACCTTCCAATTAACAGGTGTTGCCACTTTGGCTTTATCAGTTAGTTGTAAAGAGTCAATTACACGTAGAATTTCACTAAAACAAAAACAGTTATAGTATAATAATTTTTTTGAGTATTCTTAATAAAATAAACTTAATAGTAACACATGCAGTATGATGTCTAGGTACTTGGTTCGATTCCAAATTCAAGATACATTCATCAGCCTCGTTTGCCTCAGAAGACACATTAACCATAATTAGATAATCCGCGTGAAAATTACACATACGTTTGTATTTTTTTCTTCGTCGTCACCATACGTAAAACGTACGTATTTTTGAGGTGTCACCAATTTTCATATATAACACTTGCATGCGTAAATATTACGCATGATTACCTTTTATGGGACGTTCAATGTTTTTTTAAAGATTCTTACACATATTTTATTCATTTTTTATTATTTCTTTGTTATTTTTATGCTAATTTATACGATTATCATTTTAACTAATTACAGTAGTTTAAAAGACGGTTACCTATTATAAAATGGTCAGTCATTTAGATGAAGATCACATTGTGAACTATTTAGAAGGCATGACAAGCCGTGTAACTATAGTGAAATTGATGATAAACCACCAGAGCGAACATGATGGTGAAAGGCCATATAGGAGATGTTTAAAGGAAGATGAGGAAGAAAGAATAGCCAGTGATGCCCAGAAAATCTTTGTATTAACTTCTTTGTCACCTTTGGGTTGAATGTTTGCTTTGTCACAGATCGCTATTTGCCATAAGAATTGCTTTTATTGGTCAGTCAATTACTGCTAAAGATATTTCTCAAACTTTAAAATTCTAAGTAAAAGAGTACTGCTACACTTCAGAATACAAATGAGGATGAAATTAAGAGATATTGAATTATTCATTAACATACTTCCTCGGTCTGCTTTGAGGAAGGACTATCATTTTGTGTTTATAGACAAGCTCTAAAAAATAAAATGAATAAAAAATATTCTGCAAAATATTATACAATCTAAATTATAAATAATTATACCTAAATTTTACCACTGATCTAATAGTCATAAGTCTAAATAAAAATAAAAGATCCTGCTTACTCAAAATTTCTCCCAGTAGTAGCTGGATATAATAAAGATAATCTAAACTTCTTGTTTGTATCTATTATAAACACAGCTCGAGCAGTGAGAGGCATACCAGCGGAATCCAGTTCATCTTTGTCTATCATTCCTAACTTCATTGCTATTTTTCTGTCTTTGTCTTCTATTAAAGGGTAAGGAAACTTTTGATTTTCAGCACAACCTGAAATAGAAAAAAGTACAAAATTTCTTATTATTGTGATGTTTCACATATGATGACAAAAACTTCACATAGTTGACATGAAGATTATGAAAATATTACATTTTAATGATTTAGAAAAAAAAATAGAACAGTATATTAATAGTTGTATTAAATAATCAATAAATAAAATAGTGTTTACTATTATATTATACATGTATTTGTAATCTGTTTTTTAATCATTATTCATATTTGCTTACAATTTTTTATTCTATTAATTTTTTTCAATTATCTGAATCATACTGAATAATAAGTATAAATAAAACTGACAAAAAGAATTAATTTTTCTATTTGCAAATAAAAATGGGCAAGAAATCACTATGTTACAAGCATTAGGACACTAAGATTTGGTAATAGATTTAAGAAAGGTGTACAAGTACTTGTTTATTTGATTATGATTATTATTATGATGACAGGTGAATTTTGAAAAATTTGGAATAATGGAATAAGTGTTGTGTTCCTTAATGTTGCCTTACGTTTTTGGTATTTTTTTTAAAGAAATAAAACAAAGTTTATAAGTGCTACAATCTTTGATAATTAACTGTTATAAGACATGTTAACTTATGATTTTTTATGACTGTATTAAGAGATTTTTTACTCACGTCCAAGTTAGTTTGAAAAAAAAAGAGTTAAAGAATTAACTAAAAAAGGTACCTATCTAGACATTTGTTTTTAGTTTGATTGTTAGTTAAATTTGGGTTGAAATATCATGTGAATAAGAAATAAAGCTTTTAAAGTATTATGTGAACCAAATAAACATAATATTCAGGTAAAAAATATGAAAATGTTATTAAAATATGAAAATATTATTATATTTATTAGTTGTTTTGCCATAAGTACGTAGATCCAAAAATTGGACTTATATACTTTTCACATTTTGTTAAACAAAAATGACTGTTAGACAAAAATTTACATTAAAAAAAAGTATTTTAAATGACACTTTGTCCACATTCTGACTTAGTGTCTCATTTTCGGTGAAGACAAAATTGTGAGTCACTCCATTATTGAACGTTATAACATTGATATGCAAAAAGTAATTTATTTCTAAATAAAATTATAATACATTTATTAAATTATCATGCTTAATGCAAGATAAATGCAAAAAATATTAACATAATAATTTAATTATTATTAGTATATTTTTATTATAATTTTATTAATAGGCACTATCATAATACTGCACAGTAATATACATTATAATAAAATAAGTAAAAACATCATTATTTAATGAGAAATATACAAACTGAATTACAAAAACTGTGAATGTGAAACTGAATTACAAAAAAGTGAATTCATACCTTCATAACTTTTTATATCTTTACACCATTGTTCATGAGAAATGATGGAATCACAAGACAACCCAATGGTTTTGACATTACGCTTCTGAAACTCTGGTTGCAAGCTAATTACTTTAGCAAGTTCAGTGGTGCAAACTGGTGTGAAATCTGATGGATGAGAAAATAGTATACCCCATCTGTAATTATGGTTTTAAGTATTTTATATCCTTTTATTCTTTACAATAATTACCTAATGACATATTTTTGTATGTTTATATGTTTATTACAAAATTCAAGTAAACAGAATTCAAGTGGTTCAAGTATAGATTCTCTATAAATTGTTTAATTTATTTCTTTAAGTTCTCTGGTTTCAGAGAAAATTATTTTTTTACTTGTAACAATAGCTATTGCACTAAAACATTTTGATAAAATTACATTGCATAAGTTCCATGACATTTATATTTGTAATTCATGTAGTAACATAATAACAAATATTCTATAAAAAAATAACAAAAAGAAACTTACGAGTTACCAAGCCAATCATGGAAATCTATTTCACCATCTGTAGTAACTGCAGTAAAATTTGGAAAAATATCCCCAAGGAAAAACATATTTAATATGAGATAAAAATTACGATATTATTATCTAAGATTAATATATTCCAAGCTCCAAATACTTTTTAAGTATATCAGCCTTAAAAAATATATATTTGCCAAATATATTTTCTTATTTCAAAAATGTTCCAATAACAACGAAACAACAGGTTTCTGCAAACAGATAAAGAATATTTTTACATAATAAAAAAGAATTTAAAATTATATATTATAGAGATTGATCATAAAAATCCTTAATCATCCCTTTTTTAGTATTCGCTATTTAAGTTAAATGTTATAATTAACGTTTAATACACAAATTTACTATTATTTTTTTAAATTATATTACTATATTGGTTTAAGTTCTCGTATATTTGTTGAATATTTTGAGTCCTTTTGAAATAGTAGAAAAACCGTCCAAGTATATTATATTATTAATAATACTATATTTTCAAAGAAATAATTTACTATAGGTTTAATATTTAACTTATCTGTGTGTCAAGTCAAAATCAATGCTTTAATAGTAGTGCTATTATCTATGATCAATGGCGTCACCGACAAGGACCCAACCCGCTGCTTCTAAATTGTGATTTTTTTATGTGTGTTTAATATATTAAACTAGATATTTAAGCTTCTATTTATTTACAAAGTGCTTATACCGTGAGTAAATATCATTTATATAAAAAGACTTATACTATATTAATTTCTCCTTATTCTTATGACCCGACCCGACACAAAATGGACGTCAGACTATTGTGACGTGATTATGTAAAATAATATTTTAAAACTAAATTATTTATACAAATAAGCATATAAGCTTTATCGTTATATGTAACAATGACTTAATTAAAATGAAGCGTAGAAAAAGATCAATTTATGGACAGATGTCGCCCATAAATGTCTGCTTTTAATGCTAATGTTTCCTTAGAATAATGAGGCCATGGCGATGACTAGGATTCTACATTAACGGTCGTTCACCTCTAAATATTAGAAATTTAATTTAACATCTCTAGATTTAGACACAAAATTGAATTTCTACCACATTGTTCTATTTACATGAACTATAATGAGGTCATTGTCCTCTTTTGCTAAGTGCTTTTAATCTTATGATAGATATAGTGTTTCTATAGTTAATGCTAGCTGTAGGTAGTGTTATACTATTTTTATGTATTTGCTGTGCTATGTTATTCTTTATGCTGTGTCAGTTTTATTATTTTGCTTCATTAAAAATGACAGAACAACTTAAGTCTTAACAATACATACACAATATTTTACAGTATCTTTTGTTATTTATAAATCATTAAAAATATACATAGGCTATATTTTCAACTATAAACTTACTATAAAATAATAGAAGTTACTCATTAAAATAATAATATTATAAGTAAAGTCCATTATATATTATATAATAAATATTAAAGATTCTTTCTGAAAATTTCCAAAGTATGTGCAATTTGCGAAATTTTAATAAACATATATTCATTGTGATTATTGCTTTGCTTTTTATAAGTATTTATTTCTTTGTGTGTATTAGAAACTCTTCTCAGCAAATATAAATGACAATAATTCATTCTGCTTTTACAAATGTTTTGTATTACACTAAATCATACATTTACATATTCATACCATTCCTGCGAGGGGAGGGGGTTAGTATACAATTCCCCTCTGCCACTGGGTAGCGTCTCGTAAGAGGCGGGTATCCCAGAAGTTTGCTGGTAGTAGGTTCAACCGCTGACTGACTCGCGAGCACTATCATGTGAAAGACAAACTGCCAAATATCCAATGATGTGTTCCGGTTTGATGACATGTAAACCAGATTTTCCCCTTTCCAACCCATCCTTTCCCCAGAATGTTGTGGTGCCGATAGTGGACTACTACATTTTCCTCCCCATAAATCTGTATCCTCTAGGTCGGCAACGCATTTACAACTCTGGTGTTGCAGATGTCCATGGGCGAAGGTAACCCCTTACCGTCAGGTGGTCCTTCAGCTCATTTGCTATCTGTTATCCATGAAAAAAAAAAATGCTTCGTCCAAAGTACTTAGACAATATAACTACTTAAACTACAATAGCAATATATTTAGTTTTCTTATTTTCAGAAAATCATCAAGGAAGTAATGCATATTATATGATTTTTTTTAAACATTGAAAGCAAATTCAGTAATTCCAAAATATTAGGTTTAAATACAGAATCACAAAGTAAGAAAAATGCAAACTATTAAATGTGTTGTGGTTGGTGATGGTGCAGTGGGTAAAACCTGCTTGCTGATCAGTTATACCACTAATAAATTCCCTTCAGAATATGTGCCTACTGTGTTTGACAATTATGCTGTCACTGTTATGATAGGCGGTGAACCTTACACCTTGGGTTTATTTGATACTGCAGGTATGTATATAAATTAAAAGTCACATTTTATTATTACTAAAACAAGTTGTAATATATTACTTTTAAAATATTCTTATTATATGATTAAGCTTATATATATATGTTATTTTTTTTTTTAATAACAGGACAGGAAGATTATGACAGACTCAGACCTTTGAGCTATCCACAAACTGATGTTTTCCTTGTTTGCTTCAGTGTTGTGAGTCCCAGCTCTTTTGAAAATGTTAAGGAAAAGGTATTCATTCCTTTATATAATTACATTTACTTATCACACCCTCAAAATAAAAGTGACCTAATTCTAAACTTACAATATGAAATTTCACATCTCATTTTAGTAAAATCAAAAGTTTTGAGCAATTTAGTAATTTTACATTAATTTTGTGAACATGTTAGAACTAACTAAAAGCAACTGTCTGAAGCCCAATAATATAATAATTGGATTAGTCTGTTTATATGATATTTCTGTATATGAGGCACAAAATCTCTAATAATATTGTCTTATTTACTATAATGTTGGCTTCAATTAGTAATAATATAATTATTATTGGAAATATTTTTATTATATTCATTTGAAATTAATGTAACTTATAAAGTGAGAAAGTAATGTAATTACAATATGAATATAATAAGAAATTTATTACTGTTAACCTATTTAACCTTGACAGATTTATACATTATTTACTAATTTTCAGTGGGTTCCTGAAATAACACATCATCAGCAAAAAACACCCTTTCTTTTAGTTGGCACTCAAATAGACTTACGGGATGATCCCGCTACTATGGAGAAGTTAGCTAAAATAAAGCAAAAACCTGTTTCTCTGGAACAAGGAGAAAAATTGGCTAAAGAACTGAAAGCTGTCAAATATGTGGAGTGTTCTGCTCTTACTCAGGTACTATGACAACCTACCTATGTTAATTTAAAAGTGTTTTATAAATAATTAATTGTATCTATTCCATAAATGTAAAAATATTAATTATTAACCATTATCAATAAATTTTCCTTACAGAAAGGTTTGAAGAATGTATTTGATGAAGCAATCCTAGCAGCTCTGGAGCCGCCAGAGCCAGTCAAGAGGAGGAAATGTATTTTGTTGTAATGAGTGCTTTTTCTGCTTAGCACACTGCTGAGCTAATTCATACAACTTTGCAATTTTCTTGAGCTATTCATGTAATGTTCATCTTATTTTTTATAATTATAACTACTAAATATGCCATACTTTAAAATAGCATCCTGAGAATAAGTCTTGTGCTACTATATCCTATTTGGGCCATTAATATTTTGCATATACTATATGTTAAGGAAATTTTTATACCACCATAGTAATATTTTGTCAGCTTAAAATTATATTTATAAGTCATTATACAAGACCATTTTGATACCTTACAACTAATATGGAGATTTTGTGATTAAAAATATTATATGTTTATATGCTTCTAAGAGCAAGACTCACATACTTTACTTTATTTATTATCCTTATGTGTTGTTTGCATATTTATAATGTAAGTGTTCTTAAGAGGTGGAGATATTCCATAAATTGTGATGATTCATAACTTAAATAGTGATCCATACTGAAAAAAAAGCATTGAAGTATTATAATTGCATCTGGGAATTAAGAAACAAGATTAAGTTATTTATTTGCCATTTATAAGAATATTTTGAAAATAATACTTTTATAAGGGTAGGATAATGAAGCACAAACATCATAAATTAACATATATAACTTGCAATTCCAAATGTCGAACAAAAAATATGTAATATTTATTACCAACTTTGAAATGAGTTTCATATATTGGTCTGAATATTCCGCCTCTTAATAATAAATGATATAATAATTATATACATACGTTTTCGACGTATTCTTAGTTTTAATCTTATTAACTTCTCTAAACATCTTAAACTAGAATTTTAGAGCCGATGATATTATTGATGCTCTAAATATTAAGCATCACTAATGTCGCCGTGGGGTTATTATACAGAGTATATAATAATGGTGTGAATATCAATTACTAGTATTTAACTTTAGAGGAAAGTAGCATTTTTATCACGGTTTATAGCTATGTGAATTTTGACTGAATTGAAAGTATTCATTCCATAAGATGTCAATGCATTTTTTCATATTTGCGCTGCGGTTTTTACTGTATTATATATAATCGCTTGCGTTTATATTACGGCGTGACTCGCTTATGTCCCGATTTTATACTCTGTATATGCTGCTGCCTCGACACAAAGTAACGCACAGGGACATTAACATCAAATAATAAGGCAGTGTTCAAGTATTATGCTGATGCTCATATGCTGATTTTCAACAGGCTTCCCTAAATTTTACACATCTTAATAGTCAACTAACCAGAACGAACTTCCAATCAATATTATTTCTATGGTTAAATTTTTACAATAAATATACAACTATGATGAGCCTCCCGGGTGAGCGTCAACAGCATTTAATTCCACACATTGACATCATTATAGTATTCTTGAACAGAATAATATATTTTTTAATAATTATTCCACATAGATATTATAAATTTATATTATTGTGCATAATTCTTGAACACTCCAAATTTTATTTCTTTAAGCCGTTTATGTTTTGTGGGGCCGGATGCAAATTTGCTAGCGACTACATCATAATATAAATATTTATTTCTAAAATTCCAAGATATAATGAGTATAGATTAATACCTACTAAACATTCTTAAAGACTTGCGTATTTCTTTAGCAAATATGTCTCCGGCATAAACCTCCATTACAATATTCAGATATATTTGTATTAATCAATGGGAGGGATTTTTTCTACAAAATCAGTTTATTTTACTTATTATTATAACCTCATGTTATTTTCTAAAATAAATATTACGTTAATTTTATATTGAATCACGTACGCCGAAATATATCATGTTTTGTGTAAATATGAAACTATCAAGATGTATCAGATGAGAACTGACTTAAAAAGTATTATATGGACTTGTGGAATTAAAGGCATAATATGCGAATTATTTTCTTAAAAATATCATTGATTACTTTTGATTACAATATTCTTTCTTTGTGTCAGTAATTAGATATAGGTGTATATTGAATGAATAAATGTAAGATTAAATTGCGTTTTTTATTTAACAGCATGTACAGAACCCTACATTGAATATATGTTATGCTATGGTTATTCCATAAAATTAGAATGATTTATGAAGTGAAGTTGTCCTAAAACCTTTAAAGGTGGTATTTATGGTCGATAATAGAACCATGATACCATATCTAATGAGGCAAGTCACTTGATATACAATTTGACGAGAAATTTAAGGTTTATAAATTTAGAAGTCTGGGTACTAACAAGTACAACCAGGATTGGTAAGAAAGCTAACTACCGTACAATAAAATTATCATTTCTTATCTTCATTAATTGAGTGTATGGTGAGGGAAGAGGATACTCAGGCCCTGTGAAAAATGCAAGCGCTACGTGGCTGCTTGGAAGGGTGTCGTCAGTCACAAAAGCGTCCCCTGTGGGACTCAAACCTCGACTTACGCCCGTCTACCGGGCGGGGGGGTTTCTCAATTCGACGGCGGAGAGTGTAGTGAGTGTGTAGTTTAGTTCCTACCTAATAGCTTATTAAAAGTTATATAAACATCAGTAGCGCAGCATAACACGATTCTACATATACTTTTTATGCATTATTTAAAAAAAAAACAGTCTGCACTTCTTCTCCATATAAACTATAAATGTGCCAAGTTTCATGCTCCTCCGTCCGCGTAATTTTCGTAAAAAAGGGGTACGAAGTTTTTGCTTCACGTATTTATATATAGATATTCAAACGTTTTTATCTGTAACTTTTATCTTCTTATTATTAGTCTTAGTCTTTATTTACGTTACTCATTTTATACGTTTATTTATGAACGTATGAAGCATCGTGGACTACGTCGATGAACAATAAGACAGTAAAAAAAATGTTAATCCCTTTAGGTTGACGATTAAGTATTTTGTAATATATATATATTAATATATAAGCAATATACAACAAGACGTTGCAATGTTCCTGACTAAACTGTATTGGAAAGCAAATAAATGTAGAGATAAACCATTGAGTATATGAACTTTTGACACTCACTGAAAATAGCTTATTCATATAAAGACTATTTAAAATTTGTCTATTAAAAAACAATCATGTTCATAGATTTTTATAAGCAGTATTTGACAAGTTGACGTCATGATTTTTTCGTAGTTTTGATACTGAGCATCTTTTTATATTGATCATTTGCAATTAGAACTTAAATAGATGCGAATTACTTGCGTGATATGAAAATTTGTAGTTAATATGGACGAAGGGCTTAAGATTACAAATGGTCAGTTGTATGGAAATCATTTTTAATATACTAAGTATATATATATTAAAAGCTGTAGATAGCATAACCGTTATAACTCTTGCCATACTGTTTTCATCTTTCGTAGTTTTCATCGCAAAAAGTAAAACTTTTTTGCCGTTCCCGTAAGAATCTTGGAAAAGTATTTTTTGAGTCTTCTTCTGTCTAAGAAATGCAAATGCAATTTTTCAGTTTTTGTGCGATTGTTTCCGTTCAGCGTTGTCTATAAATGACTCATCGAATAAAGGTAGAGATTTATATTATATATTATATACATACCAGTAATGGTATGAAAGTAATATGAAAAAAGGACAATATGGCGCATTTGCCTGCAGCAATAACTAATGTCAATAAATTATTAAATGAGAATATTTTTATTTCTTTTTAAATTGATTCAATCAAAATTTATACGATATTTATATTTTAGAAAAACGCCACAAAAGCTCCAGCAGTCTTGCTGCAATTTTGGATGGTGTACGCTCTGAAAGAAAAATAGACCTTAGGGGTAAATTATTTTCTTTTTTAAAAACTTATGCAATATTTAGATCAGTGGGCTTTTAATTTTCCACTTCAATAGTATACGTTATTTTATATTATACTGATGTTTAAGCTTCAATACCGGAAGTAGAGGACCAGTTTACGGCAGCGGAAGCGAAATGTAGTGATTTACAACAAAAAATTAATCTAGTAAAATCTCTTAGAAGAAAAAAGAAATTAAAAAAACGCAGGTACGAAATATATGAATTAATTTAATTAGCTTTATACAAGACTATAAATAAGCAACTTCACTCTTTATCTTGCAAAGCACAAGCGGCGGAACTCAACGTCGCGCTTTGTCTTACCAGAGCAGAGAAATGCAAATAGTTTAAGTATGATTATTCCCCTGAGTGGGTATTGAACCTACAACCGCGTCAAATTGCGTTTACAGTCAGACGCTGTCCTCCTGCACCACGATGGCCTCATGACAATGTTATAAATATGTTATATTTTTACTAATTTCTGTTATGTATAGTATGACCACGATAGCAGAACCAGGTCCGACTTCAGACATACCCGTAATTACTGTTCACACTCAGCCAAAGACTAGTAAGTAAAATTAACATTTATTAATGTTATATTTATAAAATTATTATTTGCGACCCATTATAGGTGTTAAGTAGATACAATGAATACCCTACCCTTAAACTCTTTTTTTGCTCCTCTCTTTTTGTCTATCTCGATTATATTCAATTACCATATACTTTACCTTAAATCCTGACTTTGCACTTGACTTTGAAATACACATTTGAGTAGCTGCCGCTGCCTTAAGTTGATTCTAGCATTAATGGTTACAGAAATGGCGCAACAGTCGTCGAAGTTACGGAGATTTGAGGCCTCTTCTAATCAAAATCCACGAAGATACATCGACCATGATCTCATCGAACAACAACAAATGCTTGACAGAGTACGTGCGTACAAACAAGAAGATTCTCCTAAAGTGGTCAAGGCGAGTTTCTTTTCAAATGAATTATTTAATAAAAAACAATATAGTAAACTATGGCAATAATAGGTATAAACGTTATGCAAAGAATAGAAGAGCTAAGGTATGTTCTTTAAAATATTCTGAAATGAAAACTTCGCTTTGTAATGCTTTCAGTATTTGTGTTTTACAGAGAAGAAATCACCGTCATGATATTGTACATGTATCTCCAGTTCGTTCAGATTTTAGAGGTGTCCGTGCTGCAGGTGATAGTAAGTGTTTTCTTCAATTTGAGGCTTTATATTCAATAAAAATGTTTTATTCAATACCAGTTGAGGGCGTGGTGGCACAGTGGGAAATATACTTGTTTATTTGAGGGTTTGATCCCTACTTGGGAAAGTGATCATACGTTAAATTATTTTTATACCCTTTTCCGCGAAGACGCGCGGCACTAAGCATGCAACATCTCCAGTTTAGATAGAAGCTGGAGAATGGAGCGACTCGTACTTTTTGTTTACCTTGTTATATGGTGAAGCCTATAAAATACTACTTTTATAAATTTTATGATTTCCATTTATCTTGTTGTGATCGATAATTGGGCCTATAAATTTATCGCCTTTATGATAAGAAAATGTCTATATCACGCTGACTATTTTTTACTGTTTTTTTAAGTATAGATAACCTAAGCAAATGTATCAATTAATACACCACCTGTTAGTATGTAGTACACTGACATAGAGATATAGGACGCTTGTGATACGGACCCTTATAATCTCTGTAACGGCTAGTAGTAGATACTTAAATATATATGCCACATTCAAAAGCTTTTTAATTTTCAAAAAAATATTTCATATTTAGCAGTATATGAGCATGGCGTGCAAAGTGATATTAAAAATTTGCCCCACGAGGTGTCATGTGGAGATGACGAGACGTATGATGAACAACATGATAGATATATTGAAAAATATTTAGAGTAAGAATATGCTTTTAATTTCATAAAGTATTTATACGCGTATAACAAGTAATATATTACAATTTTTAAAATTTATAATAGGAATAAAGAAAAGAAATATTACGGTAGTCGACCGCAATCAAGACAAAAAGAAAACAAATACGTTCTAAGGGAAACTTCTCAAGCAGGTATTTTATTTTAATTAATTATGATTTTTGTATAAGTGTGGTGAAACTAACTTATTATATACTTAAAATAATTTATTATTATACTTAGGTCCCGATGTCCAATGGGTTGAAAATACAAGAGAAGATTGGCATGGACCATCTTCACCATCTTCACGGAGAAATGAATCGTCTAACAAAAAAGGAAATATGAGTAAAATATATATTTTTTATTGTTACTTGAAATATTTTTTACCTGTTTCATCTCGGTGTCGGTACCTCTAAGCTGAGCAGTAAGGACTTAAAATTTTGTGCGAGCAGTATAAAGCACAGTTATGTATGTAACTATAGTATATATAAATACACAAAAAAGCGAAGCGACTCTAGACTTTTTTTCATTGGATTACATATAGGTATATGTAAAAATCTAGCTAAGTATCATATGCTAAATATTGATTCAAAGTACAAATAAGCTGTAATTGGACAGATTCAAACTTAAAAGAAGTAGAAGGTAGACCAGTTGTGGAGTTGTTCAACAAAAATCGTCTCACGGGAGAAGCTTATCCGCGTCAACTTAACGTCAATAGGCACACGAAGAACCAGAGAGGTATACTTTATTATACATTATATAATACTACTACTATTAAGGCGATCGTGGCGCAATGTGACAGCGTCTGACTGTGAACGTGAGTGGTTGTGGGTTCGATTCTCATTAAGGGGACTGATTATGTTCAAATTATTTTCATTTCCCCGCTTTGGTGAGGCAAAATGAGGCGTTGAGTTCCACCATTCAGCACGCAACGTCTTGAACTCGGAAAGAAAGAGGGAAACAAAGTGTCCAGAGGTCCTCTCTCTACTATGCGGGGTTAAGCGTAAAGCTGAAATAAAAAAATAATAATTTTCATTATATCGAAAATCACTAATGATTTTATAATTTGTAATTTAATATACTAATATATTATGAAGAACATAGAAATAATATATTTTTTGCTAGCCAGTAAGGCACAAGCACGAACTTTAAAATTACAACATATCTTTATAATTCAATTTCATTTTTAAAATTATTTTACTTTTTAAAATTTTACTAAATTTATGTATATCCAAAGCTAATTACTACGTCATTACCATACACCAGCAAGTAAGCATAGCTAGTTTGCACTAACATCATTCATATACATAAATATTGAAATTATTCACAAATATTGAAAATAAAAAATATATATATTACGCTTCTTTAAGATGGAGCGTCTCCCGTATATGATGAGCAAACTACGGGTCCTTTGGAAGAGGTTACATCTAATAAGTCCAAGAAACAAAAGGTTATAAATATATTCAATCAGTAAAATCTAAGTACTGACTTTGACTGCTTACACTTGTTTTGAGAAAGTTTTGTATCAGACATAATAAAGTTGTTCATACTTCGAATTCAAAGTTGAAAGCTAGCGTTCAACAAACTTTCTCATGTTTCTTAAATTATTTTATAATATCCGCTATCGGCTATCAGCTATCATATATCGGCTACAACTCTACAACAGACTAAGACATATTTAGAATATTACATACATTAAATATGTTTTTCGTTACCTAAGTGTGTGATTAAGCCTCTACAAAACCTACAAAGCCTTTAAAACAGACATTTTAACAATATTTTTTATAATTACTCATTATCAATATTCAACTGTCAAGTTTGCCTTATTTTAATTTCTAATACGAATAGTAGCTGCATTTGAAATAGTGGAGACAAAACTTCAGTTTATAATCCCCACTATAAAACATAAACACTATAAGACATAAAAAACAAAAAAAGGTTATTAACTTTAATGAATAACTGTAATGTATGTATATTTACTAATAATATTATGTATACATATATGTCCGTCAAAGCACACCTAGATTAACTACACACTGTCTCACCACTACAACAGTCTCGAGCCAAGGCGCACGACTAACCTCTGTCGTGTCAGTCACACGATTTCCTGACGATTGTCTCTCTACTGGCGTACATGAAACTATGCTATATACCAATATATTCAATAAATACAATCACTACAATAACCATTCTTTAATAATATTTTTTAGAAAAGTCAACCTTGCCTCCACATATTTGACACTTGTCTCAATTTTTCTTCACCTTAATCAACACACATAAAGTTATCAGTTTTTTTTTCTATTTTTAATAATATCCCACAATACAAAAGTAGATATGTTTGACTAATTTCTATGTGACATTTCAACTATCTATATATTAATACGTGAAGAAATATTTTTCCCCCCCTTTTTTACGACAATTAGGCGAAGGTGAGCTGAAAGATAATATATTTTTTAAATAATGCATAAAAAATGATATAAAAGGAAATAAAATAAATGTTAGACACACTACCATGTTTTGATATCTATGTTTATATAAAGTGACATATACGTAGGTAGCTTAACGCGTCGACGGCGACACTAATAAAGGTAAATATGGTCGTGGTGAAGTATATATCAGTTTCAAAGTGTGAAACTTTTAAATAGGTAATACGGCATATTTAAAAACTAATATTATTACTAAATATAAACTAATTAATTTATTAATACTGTAAGGTAGGCTGTCAAGTTTTTTCCGCCCTTGTTATTTTTTTGCTGTCTTACGAATTGTCAGTTAAGTTTTTACCGCCTTTGTCTTTTTCTTTTTTGCCGTCGATTACCTCCAGAATTGAATCGGTGGGTGGAGAAACAACGTAAGTCACGAAAAATGCAAAAATTCGTAATCGATTTAAACTAGCTTAGAAAGGCAAGATGCGTGTTGAGTAGAGAAACCACGTAAAGATTGAAAATCCGGATTTGCGTTGTTTCTGCACTCACCGATTCAATTGTCAGTTACATTTTGCCACCTTTGTTTTTTTTCTTAAATATCACATTTTTGCCGATCTAGGCTAAAGCTTCAATCTGTAAATCCGCCACTGATTTACAGCAATTTACAAAAAGTAAGCCGATGGAAATCATGTTATATGGATGCTTCGCCACTGTTATATATATATTAGAATTATTTAGTATATTATCATCAGGTGTTAAAAGATAATATTCAAATATTATCAATATCGCATAGGTACGACGCAAGTACCATAGTCGTCGCTACGAGATGCCGACAGTATCGTCCCAAATGAAGCAGGCAGGTTTTCGCTACAATTATGGTAGCACCAACAGAGCAAACATTCCTTTCGTGGTCAGTAAAAGTACATCACCATCACATAATATTGGTGTAAACCTGCAACAGGTATAAATTTTTATATCTTCCTCATTTTGTCTATTTCAATAAAAATATTCATAATAAAAGTTGATATATTTTTAATATCAGGTGTTAAATGGTCTTAAAGTTCAACAACCACTATCCAGAATCCCATTGACTTTAGCACATCATATGGGTTAGTTTAAAAATCTTTTACATATTGTAATATTACTAACATTTAGGATAAGAATATATTGAGAAAAGAGAATATTTAGTACGAAGCGGGGCTCGAAGCCGCGTCTTGGAAAGCATTCTAGTCAATTAAGCGGCTAGGTTCTTATCGAGCGACGTCGCTTAATTATGTACTTGTTACAAACTTATATTCGTTCTTAGCTTCTCTGTAGAATAATAAATTTAAATGTGTTTAAAACTAGATACATAGACACGTTAAAATTTTGGGTAATTTTGTAAATTTTAAAATTAATGTTATTTTTTTAACAACATACTTTTCACAGGCTTACGTCATATACCATCATACGATCAGCGCGGCACGAAAAGCGCGGCAATCGTAAGTTAAATATGGAATATTCCTAACTGTAGAAATACGCTTAGCAAATATTATATTATTGACATAATTTTCATCAATTTTTTACTTGATTCCCACATTGATAAATTAAGACAAAAGGTGGATCAAAATTTACTTTCCAGGAACCAATATTACACAATAACGAGATAAACGTTATCAAGCTAGGTCGGAGGATGTTAAGGCTTCCTTCTAAATATATATCATACAACCGCCTCCTAGCGTTGTATCGTGAGGGTGACGGCGTGGTGCCGAGGTTTTTGCGTGCTATCAGTCGTCCAAACTACTTTTACACGTCCATGTATAAGTAAGTGAACTCGCCTACGTACCATTTCTTAAATTAAAATTATTTAAAAATATTGTTTCAATAATTTATATTGTAGTATTTGTAAATTCCTAAATCGATACTAAGAAATTTTATACAATGCTTAATTTTAGAATAGTACCGTTTCTATTTATTATTTCTTTTTGTTAGATTGTTAAGAATTACACAATTCCTCTTCATCTAAAATTTATTCTTAGTTAGACATGTAAATGACAATTACTACATTAAAAGTAGGGCTTTGTAAATACTTTTTACAAGTAAGTACCTAGCTGTATCAATTACAGTTGTGGATGTTTGTAAAATCGACGACATCCACTAGTGGACACCAAAGAAATATAACCTTGAACTGTTATATCATATTCTTTCAAGAAAATATACTGATTATAATTTGGTCTAGTTTCTTGCCGTCAAAAAAATGGCGGGCGACCCCGGGCACAATAATCAATCAGCCCTATCCATTTAGATTTTTTCTCTAAGAAAGATTTTGGATATTTTCCTAAGCTTTTAAAACCTTTTTGGATACTCCTATATGTTGTTGCTTTTCTATTTAATCTTTTTTATTGCTTCTATTCTTCTGTTTTCCTTCACTTTCACACACTTTTACATGGTAAAGATGTTATAATCTCGCTTTCTTGAATTTTCGCGGCCGCGTCAATTGTGAAGTAAACTTGGTGATATATCGTATCTCTCTGCTACTTGTCTCGCTGAAAACTGGCATTCAATCATTCTAACTTTGCTTGTAAATGTCTCTGTCATTTGAATTTTTCTCTTATTTTCCTCTTTCACTGGTTCTCTCCTTGAATTTTGGCATAATATCTTAGTATTTCTGCAACGATAGTAACAAAGGCCTGTCGTGGCGTAGAGGCACAAGCGTGCGACTGCAAACGCGATAAGTTGTGGGTTCGATTCCCACATAATAGGGCAAAGCGCGGCGTTGAGTAGCGCCACTCAGCACGCAATGCCTCGATTTGACGGCAAGTGAGGAACGGAAATGTTAAAAGAGAACGGAGTGTCTTAACACTAGGTTTTCTGGTTTCCTCTGCCTACCTTGCAATGTGCGGGATACAGCGTGAAGCTATAAAAAATACTAACAACATAGGTACTTCCCCTATGCTATTACTACAATTGAAGAAATACTTTCAATAGATAAGCAAACTTACATTAAATTGCAGTTCGTTTAAATATTATTGCGCACCCGACATCGTAGTGTCCGGGGCATTTTTCGAATGAAACAAATGATTTTTTTAGGATGAAATAAAACATTCTCTCACGACTAATTTACTCAGTGTCCGCACCACGATGAAACTACACTTGTTTCTACTCGAGAGAAGGTATCTTTACAATAACTCTTTGTCTAAGCAATGTGTTTAGTTTCATAGAGATATAAAAGAAGTGTCTGTGGCTACCCGCCGTAGCTATATATAAATGAAATTTAATATATAATTTAGTGAAACTTAGAAAATAAGTAGGCAACATTGTTTCAACACAATTGAATGGAGATGTATGACAGTAAACTATGAAATGCAATTTTAAGTATTAATTATCTACTTGATTCTATTTTATTCATATATTTCTATTCAGACCCGAAATTCTGTTGTTATTAGGAAAAGTCAAAACATTAAAAAGACTGCAAATTTAATCATTTAAACAGTAAAAATATAAATAGAAATTGGGCGACTTCTTTAAGCCGTTAGTCACGGTCATAATTTGCAGTACGCGCGAATACATACAATCTCGTTCGCTGGTCGCGGTCGCTCTATGTGCAAGCTGGTCGTGCCAACGTGGCATCTCTCGCTCATGTCTTGATTTTGTTTTACACGTTCTCGGCGGCCGCAAGATGAAACGCACTAGCCAATGGACTAAGATAGACATGTAATAAGACTTATCTAAAACAATCGACAGTAACTTTCAAAATTAAATTTGGATTAAATTTGTTGCAAAAAACGATGGCCTTCTATAATTGCTTGGATTTGCATATTTAGCTAAAGTACTAGACTACGTAGAACCCAATAAAAGATTAGTGGGTAGTATTAGGTATATTGTATTTGAATATTATTATCGAAATTATATTTTTTTAGTAATTTCTAGTGAAAATTATTATATAAATAACAACGTCGAAGAAAATAAATTCTTTTATACGAAAATTATGCGCACATATAGTGGTACAAGTAGTTCGTAAAATTAATAAAATATAAATATTAATCAGAATACTATCTTTGTAAGTGACATATTAGCACTTTGCTAAGGAAACACGTTTTTTGCACGTAAATAGGACTACTAGTTCGTATAATGTCGTTAGAAGTTTATTACATAACAGCCATTGGAATTCGCATGCTGCAACTTACCAACCGCTCATACGCAATTTTAAATGACTTTTCTTCTTCTGTGTCCATTCCATTTTGTTTTTATATAATTACATATTTTTTAGCTTCACGGGGTACCGCACACAGGAGGGTAGGCAGAGAGAACCAGAGAATCTAGTGTTAAGACACTTCGTTCTCTAAAGAATTTTGTTTCCCACTTTTCCATGAATTGAGGCAACTCAACACTACGCTTTGCCTTATTGCCAGAGCGAAGAAATGAAAATACTAAATATTAATTATTATAAATATTTAATACTTTCATATCCTGAAGTGAGAACCTAGCCCACAACCTGTCGCGTTTACAGTCACACGTTTGTGCCTTTGCGCCACGACGGGCTTCTCCTCGCCATAGTTATTACATTTCTTTACAAAATATTTTGTTTTTTCAAATTTGGTTTATTTTTATGAATGCGAGAATAATTTACCAAGCAATTAGTTTTTATCTTCAATAACAAAGAGTAAAATAAAAACAAAAAAAAACCTGTTACTATGGTGTCCACTAATGTTTGTCAGTGATTGTATCACAATCCTGTTTGATAGTCAATGAATAATTTAAATCACAAAATGTTTGTAATGTTGTGCATTGTTTAGAAGTAATCTGTAAATTGCAGTGTACTTAAGAAGCAAACTGTTCTGGATCTTTATAAAATACAGTCACCTATTTATAATGATGCTTAATGTGTACTATACTTTTTTATATTGACAATTTTCGGCAATAGCTTGACAAAGAATCAGTAATTGATACACAAATAATTACACTACACATTCACATTCTTTAGAAGTCTTATAGTATTTCATAAATGAAGTAAAGGTTACAGTTATTATTGCTTATAAATATGATATTAAATAAATTATATCACTACAATAAGCAGCCTAGTGAGCAATCGTGAAGATTATGATGCAGCGACATCTAAGGGACAAGTCGAAAGTCAAGTAGCAAAGCAAAGCCTAGTTGAGTATGCAAATTTATACCGTGAATATGAACGTGTGGATAAATGTCTTAATGAAAAATATAGTCCCGAACTCGAAGCACGTAAAGAGGACTTAACGAGACAACTAGCCAGCCGTGAGGATTATATACGTAAGGTAATAAAAGTACAGGCTTAAATAATTTTAACATTAAATGTAAATTCCATGTACATAATAGGTACACATTAGCACGAGTAGTTATATTAATGTACTTTAAACTGCTTAAAAATATAGATATTTGTGATCCTTCTGAATAAATAGACAATTTCACGAAAATCCGACATATCGACATCCGAAATCAATCCGACGTTATGACAACAACGCATACACAAATATATTGTTGTGTATGATTAAAAAACAATCACGAAAAGATATTTACCAATACACCTTATATCCGGTCCTATTTCCTATTTCGTAAAAATAATAATGCACATTACACGGTATCTATATATACAACCCCATAAGATAATTGAATCGGTGAGTGCAGAAACAACGTAAGTCACAAAAAATGCAAAAATTCGTAATCGATTTAAACTAGCTTAGAATATCAAGTTATACACTTTTTTTCTCCCTCCTACAAAATTTGAAAATCCGGACTTACGTTGTTTCTACACTCACCGATTCAATTGCAATACGTAATATAAAATAGAATACAAAATTTTCTAATGCGATATAATTTTTTTTGCTATTATTAGTAAGCACTGTAGACTCGTGGCCCATACTTGTGCATTCTACCATAGCAATATAAGTAGATTCATCGACTACAATTTTTGTAGCTCAGTGCCATCTGTAGGAAAGTATTTACAAAGTATCGCTACTTACACTCGTAGTTCTTTATAAAAAGAACACAGATTTTACGAGGGCTGGTGTTGCTTATAATTATTTTTAAATTAAAAAAAATATATATATAAGTCTATGTTATACTTGCTTGGAAATAAAAAGTTTGTTTATTTTTACGGTACTTTTAGAAATAATATTGAGAATTAAAATTAATAAATAAAAATTAAAGTTAGTCACTGTAAATGATAAATACCGTAAAATTTACTGTAAAAGCTATTAATCTACTCTTGTGATCTCGAATTTTAGATTTTTTTTTAATATTTCAATTTCAGCATAAGTATAAGTAAACTGAATAATCATTTTATATTTATTTTAAAACATTTCTCACCCACTTAGTATAAAACAAATATAAAAATCTTTCAACAAAAATGTTAAAACGTTACTAAAAATGTTCTTATCTTAAGTGTGTGAATAATATTATGAAAAAATATTCTTATTAGTATTTAATAAATATATACATATAGCGTATAAAAAATTTGACATAGCTAGTTGGGAATGCAATTAATTAGAACGCTTGGCCTAAATGAGAGAGACTAAATTTCAAGAGGGTTTCATGTTCTACTATGATAAAATCGTATAGGTTGAGACCATTGTGATGCAGTGGCACCATGCCATAACTATAGATGCGATTGTTTGTGAATTCGAATGATTTATGTTAATATTTAAATTTATCTTACCTGACAATATGTTGAGCGGTTCCGCCCATTAACACGCAGTCTATGATTCGGCTGAAAAGCGAGGATCGTCAGTGACGGGAAAAAACGTGAATTTAAATATTTTTCTATATTTTTATTTTTAAATTATATAAAACTATCATGATAATCGTATTTTAGAAGTAATTTGTGACTGTAGGTAGTCCGAGAATATCAACCCGGCAACATCCATCTACTTCGAGCTTCCGCTTCAACGGCAGAGGAAACTTATCACAATTCCACTCTCAATGTGCAGCCCGATCCGATCCATAAATAATATCCCCTTACGTTGTATAATTGAGGCTGCTTAGTTAAATTGCAAGTTGATTCAACATAGTATTTTACATAAAATTTTCATTTTGAAGTTATATAAATAATCTGGAAAATTTTGGTATCTTAAAAGAATTTCGTAACGAAAGTTAAATGTTTTAAAATGGCCATTGTTTTTCTCTCTTTGTGTAGTCCTAAGTTTAGCATAATGGTTATTGTTAAACCTATCACCCACATAAAAACAATACAACAAGAACAACTAAATAAATTTGTAGAATTTTGATGTTTATTTTTAATGTTCAGAATATTAAAGCATCTGGATTTCGACTTTATGGTTTTATTTAAAATAATCGATACATGATTAAATAGATGCATTAACTATCTACTTACTCATGGACATACGTCATAAAACATTTTACATTTAAGCATGCAATTTAATAGACAATTATAGATTTGCTAAATATTGAACCAATATAACATCGAAGGATATTAACATGAATTAAATATACATATATTTACATAATAAAATTTAACAATTTATTTTAGCACTAGTTATTACGAGTAGATAGTTGCATTAAACCCGAATCTTATTTTATTTACATATTACAATAAGGTGCCATGGCAAGAGTAGGTATAATCTTATGCTTGAAGGTGAGAAAGACGAACTTATTGAGGAAATTATCTATCATTACACTTTTATTGAGATAATTGATACTTGAATACTAGTAGGTCGATTAATTCATGAATTTTATTGTTAGGTGATATTTTCTAGACGTTTATTGTGAAATAAATATATAACAAACAAGATGTTATGTTAAAAATTACGTACGAGTAGTAGTATGTAAAATTTCAACTTGTTATTAGGTTCAAGGAAAATATATGTCGTTTTTGAACACGCACTTCTATGAATTATCAATATTTAGCAAAAATTCTGATATGATTAAATTTAATTTAGACAATAAGTTATGGTTAATGCGGAAAATATTTCGTACTCGATTTTAACATAATTCAAAAAACATTGTACTTGACAAGATAACGGCATCTTCTCCTGTAGCTAGTGCAAATGTGTGAATCTACGTATTTATACCGATAAATTTGCACATTTGTTACTGGTTGACAAATTTATAATAATATTATTACAGTAGTTGAATGATTGATTCTAATTGCTGAAATCATAATATGTAACTACAACTTTAATAAGTAATACAAATTGCACAATAAAACTGAGTATTATTACAAAGTTAGCGGTTCAAGTGCTATATATAGGACTACTACAGGTATATCCTATAGTAGTCCTATATATAGCACTTATATAAACATATTAGCACTAGCCGAACCACATTAACAACAATACAGCTACAGATATTTGATATCTTAAACAACTAAAGCGCATAGAAATTACTAAATTTACTCAAATTATGAATGTGAATATTAATTTATCATTACAAGATTTAGTTCTTTTCTATTTATTAGTAATTTATTTATTTATTATAGAAAATTAATAAATAACTGTAATTATACAGTAATTATACATGAACAAAGAAATTATACATTTTTCATCCAGTATCTCTATAAATTGACACTACGAATAAATATCTACTTCACTTGTGCTAAATATTACAAGTTTTTTACGAGTATACTAAATTAAGTATTAAATTCTATATACAGAAAAAAAATATTACATAATTTTTGGTATTCTTAAAAGGCTGATCTAAACTTAACACGACTTACTACAACAAAAAAATATGCTTTTAACCAAAATATAAAGTTATTTAATTTCACAAAATCTCTGAAAAAGGAAATAAAGTCAATTAATAGTAACATTCTATGATTTTGTGGGTACTACTACGTTATTAAAATGCCTTGCCAATGCTTAATAAATTTACATTCATAATTATTAATGCTTGTAGCAATAATAGAAAGCGATTTTATTTAAATTTATATATGTTCGTAAGGATATCAAACATATTCTAGTGACGAAAAATGGTAGATATATGGTTGTTTGTCTGTTGTTTTCATGTATCACAATATAATGGCTGCATGTATAGCAAAATGAAAAGTTATTTATATCCTTGGAACTGAACTTACAAAATCCTATTGTGTGAAGAAAGTTAACCTAGAGCTTACATTTCATTTGCGGATAAGCATATGGCCTATAAAAAATGTCAAAATTAATAGTAAAACAACGTCAATAATTTATGTATTTTTTAAATGACCATAAAGATTTTTAGTATACTATAATTTGTATATTTTAAATTAATTTTATTAAAAATAAAGCTGTTTTTATGTTCAAGCGATCACTATTAGGGACGAGTTAAATAGTCACCACAATGACAATTAAGATTGTTTAAAATCAATAGGTTGCAACCTTGCATACAAAAGAAACAAAGAAAAATATAACTCCTTAACTAACATATTTTTTTTTTGTTGTTTATAATATTTTTTTTTTATTTATAATATTTTATAGTTTTCTTACAATAAGTAGGTAATATGAATAATCAAATCAATTAACGATTCAACATTTTGTCTGTAAAGTATAGAATATAAGCTATAATTAATTGCGGGAATCTGTAGAAGAGGGCATTTCACCATCGATCTTGTGGCGCGCGTGAGCGTAAGCATCAGCGAGTGCCGGCCAAGCATCGGTTCCGGCGGCCCACTCTGAAGTGCTCACCTCAGCTGGTCTCTCCACGCTCTCTGTCTTAGTGCATTCGAGCGATAACGGTTTAGGAGTTTCAATCCTGTGTAATAAATAACAAATAATATAACATTAATATTCTTTAAATTAAAAATCTATGAGAAATTAAAATAATGATTTTATATTACTTATAGTAACACTTATGTAATTAAGCTGGTCGAACAAAATTAAGTTTAGATTAATTTAAGTAAATTATTATAATAAATATATGACGCCGAGATTTACTTCTAACAAAGACCTAACTCGTTTCAGTCGATATTAACGAGCAGCCAAATCGTCTGCTAATATATATTTATATTATAATAATGTAATTGTATTCCAATTTGAATAGTAATTTACTCTTGTCTATTACTTTGTGATATAGATACTCTTACCTACATCACTACAAACAAACATCAAATATAGGGTTACGGTAGCCAGATAATTTTGCTAAAGAAATAGTAAAAACAGTAAGTTATAGAGTAAAAGTAGAATGTATATGTAGTAGTTTAATACAAAAACTACACAAATAAATTATTCGTGTTCTTTCAATAACAACAATTAGTATTTGAGTTTGATTTGTATTGGAAAATGAAAAAATAGAACCTACTTGTAATTTGTAAATAGAAAATTAAAATTAATCATAATAAAAAAAAAATTATTAATCTTCAGATCATATAAACTATCAGTCAGTATATATTTTTCATTTTTTCCAAAATTTTTTAATTACATTCGAGTTTTAGTCTAGCTCAAATATCTCAGCGTCACCTGCGCTTAGTAATAGCTAACTCACCTAAGAAAAATGTTCACTCACCTAATACCTTATAAATAAATCTTGTGCGCAGTAGATTTATTTAAAAAAAAAAATCTAAAATTTATTTTTAGTTTTCTGTTAAACCAACACAAATTCTATGCAATCGTTGTATGTTTTGTATTCAAATGTTATGTGTTCCTGTTACTATTAAGTGTATATCACACTTCGCTGAATATTGATAAAAAATACCTCACGCGCTCAGGCGACTGCATCGTGTCGTTAGTGCTCGATATTTCCAGGTCCTCAGCATAGCTAAGATGAATTTTTTCCCCATCACTGCGTTGATCTTTTTCTGTGCATAAATTAATTATTTTGTATAAATATACAAAATATAATTTGGTTAAAACTATGTATTTATTACAAATCCTAATAAAAAGATGCGTGTCACACAAGATAGAAGAGAAATTAAAATTTAGAAATAATTTTCTATTTAATGTTTTACAATTACTTATTATATACCAATCCCCGCAACTTCGTTTGCATGACTTTACGATCTTTGTCATATTACTTTCATTTAGCCGTATTACTTTTATTATCGGAATGGGGAAATAAAAACAGTTTAAAAATATATATTTCCCCCAAAAAGTGATCGAATCCACGACCATCATGTTTACGATCAATTGTTGTTTCACTGTTTCCGACCAGTCCCAATTTTAGTTTGTCATCGAAATTTGCCAACCATACTGAAAAACCTTGCCAACATATAGTTTACTCATTCACTCATTTCGTATAGCTCATTCTATACCATTTTTATAGCTCAGCTAATCTATTACGGTTATTCTTCAAATTTTCCAGATTTTAAATTGTTATATGTTTATAGCAAATTATCATCACACATAAAAACTGTTACACTACATAAGTATTCCACTATGTCACTCTATTTAAAAGACGTATATGCTTGTCTCCTTTGGCTTGTCTTCTTTTTCTTAGTGACACTTTTTAGTTAAACGTAGTTTCAAATCACAGCGAAGAAAAACAATTTTCTCTTAAAAACTTGTGTACTCTCAATTATACAGTTACAAGAAATACGTAGGTAGATTTATATATTACCGTTTACTGTATCCACGCCTAACGCCTTTATGACTTTGAAAGCAAAGAGCATACAACTTACCGTCAACGTTGATGGCTGCGTCAGGCCAGCCCAGTGAGTCACCCTCTACATCTACAGGCTCATCCTCGGCATCATAAGTACGCGTATCACGCGGACGCTCTTCTCGCCGCTCGTCTTCTAAGTCATAACCCAGCATACTTTCCACTGTATGATGACGCTTACGAGTACGTAGTTTCAATCGCCTCTGTCTGTTGGCCCTTATTCTTTGATAAGTCTGATAATATAATTTTATTAACATTACTTAAGAGTGAATTATATAAATAATAGACGATTTATATCATAGCATTCATAATAAGTTCAATATTATGTTACCTCCCAACGAGCATCTTCATCTTGATGATGTAAGGAATGCGAAGGAGCAGATGCATCTCTTGGTATTGCTGTTAAGCTGTATAGATGTTGCAACTCTTGTAGAAAATGTGCTTGTGCAACTCCCGGGCCCAGTCTTGCACCACATACACCACAAGCTGATTTGCGTTCTCCGTCAGCTAAAAAAGTCTACGTCTAAATATCACTCATATCCAGAATATCATTAAAATTTAAAATACACTAAAAAGCGTGTTTTGATCAAAGTAAGAGAGAACTTTATTTTTCATAAAATATATATAAAAATAAAAACAAAAAACATACCAGAAAATAATTCATGTGAATCAGAGCAAGTAGCAGTAGATGGTGGGTCTTCATCCTTGCAAGGTCGCGGGGACGCTGATGCGGCGGACCCTGGTGAGCTAGTATCGTCTCGGACTGCATAACTATGACGATAAAGAGGCGGCGTACTATTTTCATCACGAACACTCTAAAGAATTTGATGATATTTAAATATTTTAAATTGTAAAATTACAGTTGCTATATTTAGCAACAATTAAGTTTATTGTACTCACTCTTAAAGCTTGTCCGACGCTTTGACCGAGAGCGTACTGCTCACCCAAATGTCTTGCGAAAGCCTTTCCGGGGTAAAGTGGATGAAACGCACCGCTTATAGGTCGAAACGCCCCACATCCAAAACTCTGCAGTGCTGGATGCAGAAACTGCGGCGCCATGTGATGAAGGAAACCCTCCATAATGACCTTTGCTGTCTAAAAATTTTTCTTTTTAAATAATATTTTTTATTTATATTATTATAAGAATAAATAGTACGCACAGCAACTAAATAAGTGGTCATTTTTCACGAAAAATCATAACAATATTAACCTTTAGGTATTGACATCATTACATTACAATTGTTTCTTCTATATTGTTTACACGACAAAAAAAACAACAGAAGAAGAAAATATATTAACTTTATTATTGTTATTAGAGGTTTTGTTCTGTTAGTATCCTTTGATATAGGTATGAGAACACTACGTAGAGGGTGTGTTGCGTATGTTACTTACATCGCTCTATAGAAATCCTAGTATAGAAACTAGACTCTTGTTGTCTAGGCTCAAAAAGTATTTTATATGAAGTTGATGTAATTTATTTACACCACAGTGAAACATTAAAATGAAGCAAGTGTAATCATACACATATCTTTCGTGTGTAATAATGTGTTTCACGAAAGTCGTCATTTATAACGGGTAAAGAAAATAAACAAAAATGTTTACAGTCTCTAATGAATGAAATTACAAGAATAGTTATATTTGCTTATTTTAAAACACTCGTATAAGTTACATGCTCCTTGGGAGTATTTAGACTGGAGACGGCAACATTTCCTTCTTAAAACAATCAACGAACTATGTTGGTTTTTAACTATTTGGTCACAAATTCTTACAGTAACGTATTATTTATTCAGATCTTGTAGATGTCAATTAACGATAGGGGAACGGCGGGTAACCCCGGACGGCGGGTAGCCCCGGAAACTTTAATTTCTAAGAAACTAAGTACATTGCTTAAACAAAGAGTTATAAAGATACCTTTTCTGGAGTAGAAACAAATGTAATTTGATCGCGGATTGGACGCTGAGTAAATAAGTTGTGAGCGAATGCTTAAAAAAAATCATCGCTCCTATCAAATTTTATCGCTGGTTATTAAGCACAAAAAGTAAATTTTTATACTTGTCTGCTATTCAAGGTTTTAGTAAATTTTATATATTTAAAGATTGTAATAGTATTTATAAGAATTATTGTTCATTTGGAGTGCTGTGTTTAAAAATGTTGCAAGATAACGGTCGGGTAGCTCCGGACACTATATTGTCGGGTACCTCCAGACACGGTTCTTACTCTTTTTCGAACTGTAATATAATGTAATTTTGTTTATTTATTGAAAATACTTCAATTGGTACCATAGTATCATAAGTATGTAAAGTATTTCTGCAACTATAATAATAACATGGCATAACATAATACCTATGTTGTTCCTATCGTTGCAGAAATTCTAAGATATTATGCCAAAATTAATGGAGTGAACCGGTGAAAAAGGAAAAAAGAAGAAAATCAAATGACAGAAACATTTAAAAACAAAATTAGTATGATTGAATGCAAGATTCAGCGAGACAAGTGACAGAGAGATATGATGAATAACAAATATCAAATAGAAATACAACAACATGACGAAGCTAAAAAGGTTTTAAAAGCAATCGAAAATATCCAAAATCTTTCTTAGAGAAAAATAAACTGAATGGATTGTTCGCGAAGAAATATTTGATGAAACTCTTTATGCCCTGTCAGAAATACTATAACTGTGCCTGTGAAGACTGTGTTCATCGAATATTTATTTACACGGCCAAAAAATCAGATGGTCCATCATTTAATAAAGTGTCCGGAGCTACCCGCCATTTGTTTGACGACAAAAAACTAGACCTTATTATAAGCAGTATATTTTCTTGAAATGTGGAATGTGATATAGCAGTTCAAGGTTTGATTAATATAAATAAAGAAATTCCTAATTTATTATTAAATATGAAATAACACAGAAATATCCTGTATTTTTATTATTATTTACGTATAATTTAAGTGTTCGGGGCTACCTTACCCTTACCCCTCCCATATATACTAAATATGAAAAAATACGTATATAAATAATATGAAAAAATCCAAGTGATCATCATTCATCATTCTAAATAAATATTTTAAATTATATTTTTAACCAGTCTTATAAAGTACCTACATATATTTAACATAAAATACTCCTGGGAAAAGATAAAATATAGTCCAATATTTTAATGATATGGCTAGCGTATCGCACTCACGAATACATAAAGTAGCGTAATAGTGGTTTAAACATATAAATAAAGTATTTATTACTTATTTATTACGTTGATGTACATTTTTGTATATAAAATTAACAAGAAACATAGACCAACAAAACCAGATCATTATTATATTATTAAGATGTCCTCAGCGAATTAAAGGCAATTTTATAAATGTAAGTATTCCAAGTACCTAGATTGCTCTGTATTAGGTTCAGTGGAACACGAGAGTGGCTATTTGCATAACACCTATCAATCTGAAGTGCGGTAAACGTTAGATCCCTATTAAGGTAAGATTGTCGCATTGATTACAAAACTATCTACCCACTTACATGAGACCCTGTTATGCAATGTAAATCGCATCGTTGTATTTATATCTAAGATATCAATTTTCGAAACAGTGCTACGTTAGCTGAAGCTATATATAAAAGAAACAAATAGACAGAAAAAACTATACATATCTTTAAAATTAAGCATGATCTGATCTATAACTGCTAAACATAGGTAACAAAAAAATACAGACTTTATGAAAATTAATTCACAGCATTCGGCTACGTAGTATTGCCTTAACAATAAGTCAGTAGTTTAGTAGTTTTAAGTAATCAAGATGAATTGAAAAAAATATAGTATATTTTTGTAAATTAACTAAATTAGTTATTTTCTAAATAGCAACAAACATAATATGTAGTAGAATAGCTCGTGTTAACATGGACAACAAATGAGAGCGTCAGACACTTGGTCCACTGTTTGTTAAAGCTAAGGACAACACACCCGGTTTTGACTCAAAGGACATCATTGTTTACTACGCGATTGATTACGACGTAGGCAATTTGCCTATTACCTATGTGTTAATTGGAGTCCGAACTGCGAAGGCAACACCACACACGTCTTACTATCTGGAGTCAAGTTACAAATTGTAAGCTTGTATCTTCAATCAATATGGATATATGACGTGATTATGATGAAGACAAATGATGAATATAAGTATCTCATTTGAAAAAAATGATACTTTTAAGTACTCGCTTTCAAAATTATTAGTGGCAATTTTCAAATATAAAATTGTACATAATTAAATTCAATAAAACTGCTTAACTATTCTATAAAGGAAAGTATTACATATGTGAATATAATTGTAATGAAGTGATTTAAGTAAATAATCAAATAAGACAGTTAACAATCTACGATATTATATTTAATTCATAAAAAAATAAAAATTATTAAAAAAATATATAAACAGCATAGTAAAGGCTGAGGTCATTTAGGCGCAGTGGGACAGCGTATAACTGTAAACATAATTACTTGTGGGTTCAATCCGTCACTCAACACGCAATATCTCGAATTCTGGGAAAATACGAAACTGGAGTCGGAGTGTCTTGACACTCTGTTCTCTCTGATTACCTTGTTATGCGGAATTAAATATAAAGCTTATCCTTGCTTCCACGGGCTACTAGACATATTTTACTTCTTTGTACCCGAGATTATCTGTTTTTCAGGTTTTTCTGACCAAGTACGTAACTATTTAATTTTATAAAGTGCAGTAGTAACATGTCATTGCAATAATTTTTGACAAAAGTATCTAATACAAAAGTAAAGATACTTTTAAAAGGAGGACCAGAATATCAATGTTTGCTTTAATCTCCTCCTGTTTTTGAAGTTGGTTAAATATAATTAAAAGAAAATAACCGTTTCCAAATATTTTAATAGGTATGAATACAGTTTGCTGAACGCCAAATATCAGTATTCTAGATCGTCTGAAGATAGACTTTCTGCTCTAGTCAATCAGCCAGAAATAAAATTATCAATTTTCAAAAGTTAATATCTCAATAACTGTTATGCTTTTACTTAAGAAATTGAAGATTCTGGTCTAAAAATATTTTTATACATATACTAAAACAGATATGGTTAAAGTTATATTTCACTAATTATTTTATTAACGGGTAATGTACCTGTTAATACATTTACATAAAAGAAAAATCTATTTCAGTACAACTTTTTTTAAATAAAGAGGGAAGTACTTGTTGTTAGGTAATTCTATTTCATAGTGCTATACCTCCGGTAGTGTGCTTGTGTAAGCAACGGCTAGAACAGTTGGTGCTCGTTACGTGCCGCTATCATTTCAACCGCCGCGCTACGTGCAAACCTAAACAATCGGGAAAAGAATAGTATGGTGAAGCAATAAATACACCTACTAACGTAAACTTTATGAAATGGTACATTTGGTGCTCTCATATATATCTGTTTGTCTATTTTCAGATAAAAGAGCATCCTAGTTTAAGTTAAATACTTAGTTGAGAGTAAACTTTAATGAATAGCCATTAGGTACGAGTTCTCACATATGTTAATTTCAATAAATTACAAGTTCCCGGCTAGATGTTATGTGTCACACACATGATCATAATGATCATGGAAGGTCTTTTTTCTAAAAGATAAGTCGGGTATGGAAATTATTTATTTCGCTTACGAGTACATTGCGCCATCTGTTTTTCCATAAAGTTCTGCTATACTGGAAAAACTTTTATATTTATATAGCTACCAATAAACAAATTTAAACTATTGATTTCAGATTACACAAGCATTTTGATAAAACTTTTATGAATGCTATCAGAATTTCAAAAGCAGATTCTTTCATAAATTAAGCAAAAAACAAATCTCTTGCTTTGTTTTATAAATTTTGTACAGTCAGAGAAACTTAGCTTTACACTATAACAATGATTTCTAGGTGTACTCAGACTCAGTGATTGTATTTTAAATATCTTCTCATCTGGTGAGGCCTCGTGTGACGCTGGAGAAGAGAGATGAAAATAATAAAGAAAATACCATCATACCAATATATATATATAAATATATATTATATTAATAAATGAATTGGAATAAATGTTGGCATTTTTTAAATTGTGTAACTTATCTTGCTATTGGCCAATAAGTGGGCAATAAAACGGAGCGTATGGCGGTTGAAAGAAATACTGCTGCGCCTGATTTATGCGTGATAGGAATGCGCCCCTTTTTCAATAAGCTTCGATAAGAATCATTGCTTAGAGCCGCGGAAGGGCTCGCGCATGTAATTAAATATTTTTTTTCTCCAAAGTACTATAGACTTCATTTTATTACTATTTTTAATAAAATTAAGTTAGTAAATTATACATTTTTAATAAATTGTTATTTACTATAATATATAGTAACCAAATCTGTGATTGATAAAATACTAGTTGTTACTACTAGTAGTTAATTGATTTACACCTCTAAACCAAAATGTTTAATTTGTACACGGTAGTAGTAGGTGTAATAGCGGAATCTCTATAATCTAGTGACAGATTGGGCTAAATCTATCATCAGTTCAATCCTAGCATGTATTTTAAAGGTTTCTTAAAAAGGTTAGGTAGCATTGACCACAGTCCTGTTTACAATCATCCTCAATTTTTAAGGAGTTTCTTAGTTATAACTCATATAGGTACGTACATAAGTGTGAATGTTAAATTAGCATTGAGTATTTAGTGAAAGTGTTACAATAATTATAATGTTCATTTATATAATCATATAGTTATTTGATATAATTAAGATGACACAGGTCGCCATCTGAATTAAGTTAGAGATGTGACCGGTAACCACAACGTACTGTTAACGTGTTTAAGCTTTGACACATAATACACTGTGTTCAGTGTGGTTTAATATCAATTTAATTACAATAAAACAAAATGGTTTATATTATTTTTTTATTTGTATTAGGTATATGAAATAAAATAGAAAATATAATTCTGTATATATAAAAATTTAGTAACTCAACATACATTACATGCTTATTTTAAATAATCGTAATGTACAATTAAAAACCCAACTTCTAAAGTTACATGCATATGTTCCAATATCTATTTTAAAATAATATTCATATAGTTCCTATTTTTTTTATTATTATATAAGAACCTATATGTATCATTCCCCAAAACTTCAAATAAAATCCACTAAAAATTAAAATTAACGCCTGTCGTGGCGCAAAGGCACAAGCGTGCGACTGTAAACGGGACAGGCTGTGGGTTCGATTCCCACTCCAAGAAATGTAAAATTTAGTATGTTAATTTCTTGGGTTTGGTAACAAGGCAAAGCGCGGCGTTGAGTTCCGCCACGTAACACGATTGCGTGTCAGGCATTGGCCTCAATTCGGCGGAAAGTGGGGAACGGAATTGTTGAAAGAGAATGGAGTGTCTTTGCCTACCCTGCTACATGCGGGATACAGCGTGAAGTTAAAAAAAAAAGAAAGAAAGTAATTATTATGAATAACTCAAAAAGTAGTTATCAGATTTCAATTAAATTAAAATGGGGACATAAGATGCTTTAGTTATTGTTTAAAAAAAATATGAGACACACATAAAAGTCAATATAGTCAGTTAAAAAAATATGAGTATAATACATTTATTAACTATAAATACCTGCTATAGTATTGATCTTTGAATAATTTTTGAGTCTTCTTTTTAGTTTTTTTATTTGTTTTTTTTCTTTTTTCTATTTTTTTTCTATAACTATACATTATAGCGTATGTCAATCACTATGTTATAACAATATGTTTTAATGCATTATTATTTTTGATTAATTAATGCATTATTATTTACTTTCAAATAAAAAATATTCGAGGTCGAAGTAACACTCAAATGCCCTGTGTAAATAATTGTCTAATACAGTGCGGGTTCAGATTTCAAGCGGAGTGAGGTACGGGTGACGCGGGAGTAGTTCAAAGTCTCACTTATAATGTTGTTGTATGTTGATTTCTTCTTGCTAATTCAGTATCATAAAATCAATACACAGTGCAATGGAAGATAGAAATATATTTTTATTAATTCGGAATAAATGTAAAATTAAAATATCAACAATAGGTTATATATTATACTATTTCTGATTCGGAGATTTAACCTGGAAGATGATCCAGGTTATGAAATATATTCTATAATGCAAGAATTAAATTAAATTATGAGTGATCTTTAACCGTGACTTTGGAGTCACATAACGGAGTTTCGTTAGTACTTGGTACTAACGAAAAATTTACTGTATTAGAGAATACTCATGACCACAATATCGCAACTCTGTGTTACTTAATAATCAAACAGCATTTTAAAATCCTTCTACTATTATAACTAAATTAAAAGAACTATAACGTTGACATCGATATTCGTCGATATTATGATAACAAATGATTCTTCACTAGTACTACCTCAATTTGTTGCGTTGTGAGGTCTAAAGCAACCTCAAAAAAATTAAACATTTGCTCCAAAACCAAGAGTCGAAACCCGAGGCGAAGCTAGGTATATTTAAACATATAAGAGAAGATCGGGCATTCAAATGAAACAAGAATAAAAGCACAATTAAAAGATTTTTCTGTCTCACTTCACATTTTCATTTCACACATACACTATCACATTTTTCAAGAAAATATATTAAAAATAATTTGGTCTAGTTTTTTGTTTTGAGTCTCTTTTTCTTTCAGAAAAACTTTGGATATTATCCTTTGGTTAAGAATCTCTTTATAGCTCATTTTTCTCTTTATAGCTCAGTTATGTTTCCATTTTATGTTTTTTAATGACTCTTTTTTTATTTTTTCCTCCACTTTTTTGTATGTTAAAGATGTTATAATCTCACTTTTTTTAAATTTCGCCCCCGCGCTGATTATGAAATAAACTTGGTGGTGTATCGTACCTCTGTGTCACTTCAATCATACTAACTTCACTGGTAAATGCTTCTCACATTGAATATCTTCTTATTATCCTCTTTCGCTGGTTCTCCCCTTGAGTTTTAGCAATAACATAGGACCTTCATCTATGTTAGTATTGTCGTTGCAGAAATAAGCTTAAAATACTATGGGTACCTGTCAGAGGTGGAGGGTGAAAATTTTATAAAGGTAAGTCAGTATATATTGGTCCGATGTAGACGAAAATATAAATTCATGATATAGAATTGAGCTTGTTTTTTTTTGCAAACTCATTCTCATATTTTTAGCGACCTTTTTTTTTTGACGTTCGCTGGTAAATGCGCTACTAATTTATTGTAATTTACCAATAGTAAGTCGACGGGAATGACGTATATCAACGCTTCGTCACAGGTATCTATTAAAATACTTTCAATAAATAAAAAAACACTTAGAACCATGTCCAGGGTTACCCAACATCATAGTGTCCAGGGTTACACGTGGCGTGATTACGGTCAATCATGCAACATTTTTAAACACCACAATCAAAATGTGCAAGTGAGCAAGAATGCTTATAAGTATTATTATAATCTTTAAACATATACAAAATAATAAAATTCTGACAAGTAGACAAGAAAAAACAAGATAGATTAAATGTAATAGCTAATTTATTCAGTATCCGCACCGCAATTGAACTGCATTTGGTTTTACTCCAAAAGAGGTATCTTTACAACAACTCTTGGTTTAAGCAATGCGATTAGTTTCTTAGAAACTGAAATATCCGAGGCTACCCGCCGTCCCGCGCTAGCCGACCTTTCCTTATATATCCTCATTCCATATATATCCTCATAGATAATTTGGGCAAAAACTAGTAATTTTATGACGGCATTGTTCAAGTAACACATAATTACACTACTACTGTGTACAACAAGTGTCTAGATTTTAATAGAGAAAATGAGATGTGCAAAAAAAGTGTATCAAATCCACAAATATCATTGTATAATAGTCGAAATCGTATGTATCGACAATGTTATCAGTTTCCTTGTAATATCGTATCGTAATATAGTACCGTAACAATATCATACGCTTCCAATATTATAATAGATACTATTACGGTACGTATAGCAAGTGTAATGTTCAATATAATAGATGTATAACAGAGTGGCATTTTCAAATGTTTTACAGTTATTTAATAATAAATGTTTAACGGCATTGAATTACATTACAGTGGGACAGAAAAATCCAGAGGTGTATAGAAAATATTTTTGGAAATTTGGAAATGCACTATAATTTAAAAGATTTTTATAAGACGTATACTTAAAAATTTGAACGTAGTCATACTCGGACCTGTGCCTCTGGAAAAATGTCAAAGCGCTCGAGCCAATTAAGCTAATCGCCCTTATCGAGCAACGTTGAAATTTATATATCCTTGTATTTATATACCCTTGCTATCAAACTTATTTTTGTTCTTAGCATCTCAGGACATTTTTACAAATTTCCGCTACCAAAAGCCTATATGTAAAATCAATTGCTTGGCGAAAGACGAAGTCAGATAGCACGGGTTCGAGTCTCTCTACGTTCAAATTTATAAATGTTCTTTTTTTTTATTTTAAATCTACTTACAGATCTTAATAAAACTGACTTAACATTTTGTCATAATGCAATCGGGATTTTATATAATAATTAAAAAATAAATATCATTATCTTATTTTTAATCAACTTCAAAAAAGGAAGAGGTTCTCAATTTCAACTATATTTTTTATGTGTGTTACTTTAACTTTTTACTGGGTGAAACAATTCTGGTGGAACAAATTGCTTTTGCATTGGATATTTCTAATCACAAACATTTTTGACGCAAATACATTTTTCAACATGCTACAAGCACGTTGAAAAATGTATTTGCGTCAAAAAAGATTAGATTTTATATATTTATCGTATAAAATATCGATATAAAAATATGATGGTGTGGGTGGTCTTTGTTTCTCAATAGTGTCATTATTGCCGCACAGTACTCGACACCGGTCGAGTTCCGCTACTCAGCACGCAATGCCTCAATTCGGCGGAAAGTGGGGAGCGGAGTGTCTTAACACTAGTTTCCCTCTGCCTACCTTGCTATATGCGGGATACAGCGTGAGGCTATGTTATGTTATGTTGTCAATTCTTTCATATATATTTATATATAATTTACTTTTTTATTACCCTTTAATAGATATATAGATTTAATATAAAACTATCAGGCAACTTCAATGACATATGTCCTGTAATTGAAGTCTCTATTTCTTATAGACCAGTGATTCCCAAAGTAGTCTATATTAAACCTCAGGAGTCTGTACTGCAAGGGGTCTAAACGAGGGCAAAAAAAATTGAGGATCTATAAAATGAAAGTAAGGCTCAATGGCAAGAAATTGCAAACAAAAAAACTATTAATATAATTTTGACATAAAAAATATATATATAATATCATCGACGATTTATTACTAAACAATCAAGTTAGTCTCTCTTATTAAATTTATTTATTTATTGCTAAAAAAAACATATTTTTTCATATAATAGTTACTATATTTTGATTTAAATTTAATTAATAAAAGTGTAAAACGGTGTTGTTGTTTTTTTTACTTTTTCACACTATAGGTACTTCACTACTGTTAGAAATTTAAGTCTTTCAAGGTAAATAGCAGGGAGTCTATCTAAAACTCAAAAACATGACAAGGGGTCTACGACAGAGAAAAGTTTGGGAATCTCTGTTATAGACAATCCCGTGAATAAACTGGTGGTAAAATTAATGACAAAAAAGACGGGGTTGCCTTTGATGATAATGAAATTTATTATACATCTTCCCCCCGATGAAATCTTTTAGTGAAAATATTACTTTAGTCATAACACTTAACTAATCGAAGAAAATCCTTAAAAGTTATTGTGGGCATTTTCTTTCCCTTGACCTTTTATTTAGGAAAGTTTGCACTAAAAAGGTATACACTAAGATTGAATTGTTAACCTTCGGTTCATTCCAGAGACTTTCAGAGATCTCAATGTAATAATAACTAAGACAATTTAAAATAACTAACTGCATTCCGGGACACTCCACTCAGGGAGAGTAAATCTGCAACGATTGTACCATAGTGGTTTATGAAGAAAATCAAAATGCCTAAAACGATCTATTTTGACTTGATAATGTATTTTTTACTAAGTAATATTAAAAAGCATAATAATGGGTTTCTACGACACTATTAAATTAATAGTAAATTATATTTTTATATAAAACCTATGTACTTATAGATACATTATTTAGGATTAATAATTGGATATTTTATTATACTTTTTAAGCGTGTATTAGAAGGATATAAACAAAACTGCTTTTATTAGGAGAAAAAGACGCTCCGACTATAACGATCTTATTATTATATTTGAAGTTTTTAAATTATACGTTGATCTATTTTAAAAAATATAATTACTTACAATTATTGCAGACTGGTGAAAAGTTTGTAAGTATTAAGTTCCTACTTGTAGCCATTATTCCAAGTTATACATGGTTTTATATTTATTATTTAGATTGTAACGAGGAAAAATATTAATGTTATTTATAATAGCACGTTTATTTTTTTATCTAAGATATCCGAGTTCAGTATCTCGGAATATCAAAGATTTAAAGAAATTGGAAAGCTTATTGAGATAGTACTTATAGGTAGACTTAAATGTAAAAGCAGTAGTCTTTATTTACTTCATATGACGTTAAATTATTATTTTTTAGTAGTAGTAGTTATAACATAAAATAATATTAAGACTGATAACGTCATGTTCTTAATCACTTTTTCTAGCTAAAATTTTCAATTAAAGTTCAAGTTTGCTAATATTTTTTTTAATCTGAAATTTAACCTTTATAAACTATTTCAAAACAAAGAATCTTTAAAATTCTTGAATTTTATTAAAACATCCTGGAATGTATCACAGCAGTCATGTTTTAATTAAACAGTAAAGAAAGAAAATTGGGTTTATAAAATGACTTAGGATTTTTTTTGCGTTGATTTTATGACATTTGGTGGGCGTAACTTCATATGAGTTCTTTTTGTTTTAGCTTTTTTAACCCACTTCACTTAAATTGGGCACTTATTGATTAAATATATAGTTGAAATTCGCATCGCGTAATTTGATTTAGAAGTCATACCATTTATTCATATTAAGATTGGTTAACATCCATAGTGGTCCCGAAACTGTCGACTTCTGAAAATAACGTCCACCAGAAAATTATAATTTTGTAACAGGCACTTGCGTCTATAAAATGTACTTAAAAGAAAGTCGCTATTGGGTCACGTAAAAATATTACATTTACAGATGATCTATATTATTATGAAGAATTAGAACAAATACATATTTATTTTTTCATAAATAACATTATTAAAAGTATTTTATTTTAGCTCACAGAAATATGTTTGAAATTTGACACTTACCTTGATTCAAGCACTTTGCACAAAACTACGCGGTGCGAACGTTATCGCGCGCGGTACGTGCTCACACCGTGAAAAGCTATCGATGACTGCAGGGTGGTGGCTCTGGGCGGTCTTGCTAACGACACGCCCATTCACACAAAGAAAAAATAGCAAACACATTTAAAATTTATTGCATTTCCACGAACCACTTCAGTATTACTATTTAAAAATTGTATTTTTTTGTCTTCTCTCAAATTTTTAACATCTTTCTAAAAACTACGAGTATTTCAGTTTTGTATTTAATTAACCTTCTATAGTATAAGTGAGTTTTATTTCTGATACGTAGAGAAAAATGTTAGATTTAATTTTAAAATTATTTATTTATTTATTACATTCAATATAGCTTTGAGGGCTGTCGTGGTGCAGAGGCACAAACGTGTGACTGTAAACGCGACAGGTTGTGGGTTCGATTCCCACGTCAGGAAATGAAAGAATTAAATAATATTTAGTATTTCTCTCTTATCTTCTTCTATTTCTTTTTATCGCTATGGTAACAAGGCAAGGCAAAGCAGCGGCATTGAGTTCCGCCACTCAGCAGGCAATGCTTAAATTCGACGGAAAGTGGAGAATATGAATGTTAAAGTAGAATGGAGTGTCTTAACACCAGTTTCTCTAGTTCCCTCTGCCTACCCTGCTATGTGCGGGATACAGCATGAAGATAAAAAATATATAGCACAGTACCTATATATTAATATGTGAAGAAAAAACTTTGGATCCCTTTTTACGAAAATAAAGTGGATGGAGGAGAATGAAACTGGGTACACTTATAGTTTATGTAGCGAAGGAGTGCACAATGATAATATCTTATTTAAAATAATGGATAAAAAATATATTAAATTAATAAAATAAATGTTACACACACTACCATTGTTTGACATGCATCTATACGCGTCAACGAGAACTCTAGTAAAAAATATTCCTTATTTTACCAAAGTTCTGACGTCATTTATGGTCGTGATATTATGAAATTAACTATTGAGTGAATGGCAGTTATGTTTTTGATTTGAGTATTTTCGAGAACTTCGAGGTACGAGTGCCAGTTTATTTGATGACGAATTAACTTTTACGTTCTTTTTATTTATAAAGAGAACGTACGAAACATCTGTAAATTATGAAATAAAGTTAATTACAATTAATGAATAACACGGAATTACAAAACCAAAAAAACAAGAAAACACACGAATTCATAATAAAATTCGTATTACAACTTAAATCATGGCGCAGTCACAGTCGCTTGTTGCGTTGGAATGCTATATAATACATTTAAAAAAATATTTCATACCCTGTCTAATTATACAATTCGTGGCGCACAGTTCCATACCCTAATATATCTTTCTCTTTCCCTCTCTGTCTAACCTAGGCTGCTTGCTGATTCTAGGAAATATAAAAAATAACTATAATAAAATGGATATTTTATTTAATAAAAAAATCCATATTGCATGTTTCGTGTGCATTCTACAGTCAACTTCAAAATACTAACAAACTTTGATAAAGAAAATAACTACAACAACATATTCATTTATTGCAACCGCTCTGGCTACGGAGGGTAATAAAGATGAGAAATTATTTTTAATAACATTATGGGGCGCAGGACCGGTGACACCACAATATTTTGGTGACGCTAATACCAACCCTTATTACAGAAAATTCCTCGCTAGCAAGTAGTGGGTAATAATAATAATCCCTCGACTTTCTTTATGACCTCTCAGCAGTTTTATGTGAGAATAAAAGTTAACCTTATGCTCTTTATATTATAAGGTGAAGTGGTTTTCGAAATTTAATGATATTCATTAATATGTTTACATTAAAGCAGCACTTGAAATGCATAAATGATAGCTAGGTGCAATTAATTTTAAAATGAACTCAAATTCAATCGATCATATTTTAGTCCGTCTCGAGAAGCAAGGCTAATCGATGACATAAATTGGATATCTACTGATTAACAACAATTACCAGAAGCACGATGCGCAAATTGAGATTAGACAGATAATATAAACCGCATAGCATGGCGGCGGCTTTAATTGAAAGCCAGTATTCTATAAGTAGGTGGTAATGATTGCTCTTACCAGTATATCTGGTAGCTCCCTTGCGGTCATGTCAAAGTGTAATTCCTAGCGAGTCGTGATGGAACATCACCGCACAATGTAATTTTGGTACAACGGACAAATTTTCCAGGGGAAGAAGGACAAAAAGGTAAGCCTGTGACGAGGCTCGGTATGCGACGCGATTATGAAACGCCATTTGTCAAGTTTTTATTGGGCTCCCTAAAGCTAAGTCTATTGTTGTGCAACCCACAGCACCCGCACCCCCCGACCCTTGTCTGAATGACGATCATTCGTTATTTATATTGTATATTTTCATATTTTAAATGCCTATTTCGATTATATAACTTGTTGGCTAGTAAACGTTTTTTTTTACAAATTAATTATACGATTGAAGTTTATTTTTTCATACCTAACTACCACCTACGTCCTAGTTCAATTTTCAATTAAATAGTATATTTTTTAAATAAACATATATAAATAAGTTACTAATCTATGAAATCATCTAGTGTAAAATGAAAGGGAGTTAAGGCTAAAATTAAACCGTAACGTTGCGGGTGTAGCGGGTACGGGTTCCGTCGGTGCAGCCATATTTCGCGCATCGTTGGTCAAAGCGTAGCTCTTGCTGCGAAGTCAAATAACTTTAATATCTGTAGCACCCCAACATTAAAGGATTCCTAGTCTGTAAAGTTAATACTCTATACGACTCTTATATCTTAACAAGTGGCCCTTTAGAACGTAGTATACGTACATAAAATATATTTTTTTACCTAATAAATCATTTTATAATAAATAAAATTATGGAAGGGAATTAGGGAATTAGGGAATGAATTAGGGAACATTAAAAGTGGTTCATTATTTTTTACATAATTTATTAGCATGCGAATTACTAATAATTATTTACAACTCAAGAAAACAATTAACAATTTTACTAACAATAAAATTCTAATAATCTTAAGTAGTAAAGATTGCAAAATATGTTTTTTGTTATTGCTTTTGGTTCATTGAAATCATTAACAACCAAATTATTCGTTTAAAACGAAATTAAGTGATAATTTTACTTCACCTAATAGGAATTCACCTAATAGGAATTTAATACACATTTGTTAACTTTCACCTACTTGTTTAAAGATACATTATGTTAATTATAAACACGCGTAGATACTTAACTAAGGACAAGTTTCTTTTTATATATATATATATCATAACAACAATCATAAAAACATGCAATAGTTTAACAACGTAAATATCATCAGTAGATGTTCCTCTTTCGTTTAAGAATCAACGTCTTTTTATTTTGTAAGCGATCACCACTGTTTATTTGTGTTACGATGATGTCACGCAAACACTGTATATAAATTGCAGGAACTTTAGTTAAAGAAGCAAGATTGCATGAGATGTCTCGTGTGTGACACATTTGCGAAGCTGCAGCTACGGCACCAGCCGCCAAGTGCAGCGTGCGGACTATGCTACCACCTACAAATAAACACATATTACATATTTAATTTTATAAAAAAAAATCTCAATTTTTAAAGAACATAGTGTTTCGTTATAGTGTTTCAACTTTTTTCCTTTCTTAATTGATAAAATAGTATGTTATGATATCTCAAAACCTGTAACTTTTGAATTGAACTGTATTATCTTACATATCGCGATATAAAATTATAATTTCATTCATTCTTGTTATAAGTATTTAGTAAGGTCATCGTGGTGTAATGGGACAGAGTCTGTCTATGAACGCGATTGTTTGTGGGTTCGATTCCTAATCGGGGAAATGGTTATATATCAATTATTTTCTTCGCTCTGGTAAACAACAGGTAATGTCTCTAATTCGGGCGGGAAACGGCGAACAGAGTGTCTTATGTGCTCTTTGATTACCCGGCTATGCGAGTAAAGTATGAAGCTGTTTTTTGTTAGAAGATTAGCATTATTTCAGCTTAAATACATACTATATTGTAATCGTAAGTAAAATAAAATTTTACACTTTTTTAGAGATAGCTAATGCTACTCAAGTGGTTCCGTTGTACTTTTGAGTGATTATTCTTTAAAGTCGGTTTTATTTTTTGCTAAATCCCTAAATATTAAGAAGTCAATTTACATTTACATAACAGTTTAAATAAAAAAAAAGTGTTGAATACACTATGCGTATTGTGGTTTTTATTATGTAAAGAATTTACTATATCAACATTCACTGCATATTTTATTTAAAAATACTTAAAAATCCTTACTTCTTAGAAAAAAAATCTTTGACTTTTAAAAAGATATTAATCAAAAATAAATAAATATACAACTGAAAACATTACCATTATTGCGAAACTGTGGTGGTAAACAAGTTCTTTTCCTAATTTCGTTTTCAATGTCTCCTTTGTAATATTCAGCCAGATCTACGATTAACGCAAATACACTCATATCACGTGTATCTTCATATAATTTTAACTCTGAGGCCAAAAATAATGCAGTATCTACACTACTCCATAAAGGAATTTTACATTCTGTAAAAATGAAAAAAATATCCGATAAGGGTTTTATACAAAATAATTATTTTTTTAAAAAATAAAAAAAAACATGATTATTAATTATATCTAATATCAAAATAAAAATAGTATAGAGAATACTTATGGTTACTAATGGTTATTATATTTAGGGAAAAAGCGAAAGAGGGCGTGATTTATATATGAAATCGAGTTGAAATCGAATTTAGATATTGAAACTATAATATTATTATCTCTCTGACTACGCCGCTAGGAATAAAGCGTTAAGCTAAAGAAAATATTAATAACAGTACAATGAAATATAGTTCTGTAATTTTAAAGTAAAACTCTACTTACCTACTTTTATTATGTTTACATACAATTAAATAGTATGACTTATAAGTAAGTAAAAGTTACGTCACAATCTCCAAATCATTAAAAATACTTTAAGTCAACTTAGTTTCACGCTTTACCCTTAGCGGGGTAGTCAGAGAAAAATTAAGTTAAGTAATAATTTAGAGCGATTATAGTATAATTTAGAGATTTTTAAAATCCAAAATAACTTTTTCATTAATATTTGTGTTGAAAAAAAATTAAAATATTAGGCAGATAAATATTATTCGACAAGATAGGTAAGCAAATTCTTCTTTCAAAATCTTAGTATAATAATTTACAGACTTATGCTATTTTTAAAATATAAGTATATAGGAATACAATATAGATAATTTTCTTTTTCTTTTTTTATCTTCACGCTGTATCCCGCATATATCAGGGTAGGCAGATGAAACCTGAGAACCTAGTGTGGAAACACTCCGTTCTTTTACAATAATTCCGTCCCCCACTTTCCGCCGAATTATTTATTTATTTATTTATTTTATTCTTTATTACACCAACAACAATTATAACGAAAACAAAAAGAAAAACAAAAGAAGTAAGTAAAATTTTGGTGTAAAGGCGGCCTTATCACCACAGGTGATCTCTTCCAGGCAACCCCTACCATGGAAAAGAAAATAATGTGCAGAGATATAGATAGGTATTAATTATGTATATAAATGTAAAAGAAATATATCGAATAAATAGAAAACTAATAATTACGTACTTATGGTGGTGTATATGTCCAGTTCAGTGTTGTTGATATCTTTCACACTTAATTTTATACCCTTGCACAAGAGACAAATCCGAACTACTAGAGAATGTATACATGTTGAAGCAGAGTTCATTTTAGCGGCTAGTAATACGCAACATGTTATTATCAGTAATAGTCGATTTTGAACATTTTTAATGACTGCATCTCTCAACGTTGGATCTAAAAATATACAGAGCATATATACAGTGAGTGTAAAAGGTATTCGTACAAGAATTGATTTTCAAATAATAGGTTGATTCTGTCGAAATATTTAAAATATAAATATTATAAATTCTTCTTTGGTTAATAATATTGAACTAAATTTTTCATTTTTTCAGAAGATAAAGGATTTGATTCAGACTGTAAAGTTCGCTTAATCATGGGTGTAGACTTGTAAAGGTACTCGAGCTATCAGAAAATTATACATTTTTGAAGGAGCAATGAACCGTAAAGTGTACAAAAAAAATATTTGACTTGACTGCCTTTATTACCTAAATATGAAATTCTAGTTATACATCTACATAATCACCATAAATTATTTTGCGAGATCAATAATTAATTATTTATTTTTAACCAAAGATAAATCCCTGTATATCTGTAGCCTTTAGGGTACAACCGGACGGATTATACAGTTCTCATGAAACCAGCTCTCACATATCAAACACACCATCCAGTCTCCAGATGAGTGGAGCTCAGTACTTTTCATGACAATAAATACAAAAACAATAATCACTTTCTTGTTTAGTTGCAAAATACTTCAGTTTCCTCATACTTTTTAAGTTTCTCTCTCTTTGTAATTTCTGGATTCTTTGGCTACCTTTAGCAGTGATGCTTTCTTCATTAGTCCTTTCTTTTCTCGTCTACTTTCTTTTTTTCTTTTTAGCTATTAAGCGTACTGGTAAAAATTATAGAAATTTTCTTTTTATGTAACGTTTGCTACGAGTAGTTTGTATAGTTTGCATTAAGATATGGAGGAAGATTTGCTAGTCGTTCTAACCTCTTCCTCAAAGTATTTGTTCAATGTATAAATTAAATTCATCAAGAATAAAAATTTTGCTTCAAATTTGAGTTACTTTCGCAATATCCAGCATTTTTGTAATGATTTTTCAGATATTTTTTGAGACATCCAAAAATATAAATTATTGCTTACTTTAATCACAGTAAACAGTAAAGTAATTAAGCTAGGGGTAAGGTCGGACGTCCGTAAATATCCAAGTGGCTCTGTCTTACAAAGATACATTCTTTAAAAGTTTAATGTGGTAAACTTTTAGGTTGTTAAAACGTTATTAGTATGGTAAAAATCTAAAATAAAATTACCATGGTGTACTGTACACTTTTGTCCTTCAAATTAGTAATCTCTCAAAGTTACATAAAAATTTACTAAAAGTTTTCTACTTATCTTGAAAATCATGCGTAGCTGTCCAACGTGAATATTTTCGAGGAACTAAAGACGACAAAATGTATTACGTGATTACACCAGCCGGGTGTGGAAAGAAAGAAATGAGGTAGATATTGGTTAGTCAGTATTTACTCTGCTTCCGCAATTTCCCCATCGTCCCCCTACCTTCCTGTCTTTAAAAACACTAGCATATTTGTATTATTAATTTGTTTTTTGTTTGAATCCAAACAAAAAACAAATTAATAATACAGATGCGCTGTACTATGCTGTACATAAACAGACTATTTATCTATGCAATAATAAAACAATAAAAAGTGTGTCAGTACATTGAATATAATAACGAAAAAAAAATCATTTTAAATGTAACGAAGTTATGCGTATTAAATAACTAATAATAAATCTACAAACATCTGTGATAAGTAAAAACGTTAAATATTTAGTAATCCTCTTCAATAAAATATGAATATTTTTCTGATATTGTAAAAAATAAAGCAGCTTCGAATTGTCTGACCCAACCCAAGTCTATTATGAATACAAATGTTAGTTTTCGTTACAATATATAGAAAAAATAATAATGACCTATTTGCACAAAAATATACTTTGTAAAATTACGTTTTTTAATGATGTTTTTAATATTTCTATATCAATATGTACTATGACCTATTTATTGTCTCAACTTACAATTAATTATTGAAATGTAAGCGTTTTTGTTTATTATGATCTTATATTAAAAAGATATTTGACAGTAATCTATCTAAAAGTTAAAAAACCATAAAAGTCAATATAATACAAATTAATTTCTTTATATAAATAATTAAACATTAATAAAAAATATTTTGATTCATTTTGTTAAGTAAATAAGACTTTAGAATAGGGATTCCATGGTCTAACTACCTTATGTTTTAAAATATATTTTTTAATATTAAATTAAAAGATCAAGATACCTGTGATTTGTTTTTTTTTACCTTGAAATTTATACATATAAATATGCATTATACTTAGTAAAATAATTTTACCATTAGTTTTAGCAAAGGTCACGGAAAGAGTATGTAAGTAACGTTCCAATATCTGGCAAGCCCGTCCAGGCACTCCGAAAGATTGTAATCCAAGGTGATTGCAAATGTTCCACAATGCAGTGCGGCTTTCTTGTTGTAAGGGTTTAATATGTCTTACTTCTAAAGCTAAGATATAGGGGGTATTATAATCATATCAATATGTGATAACTAAACACAATATGAATAAACTGAATAATTACTTCATTACATACCTTCATTATCACAATCATTTAACATCCCTTGAATCCATTCAGAATGTAAGTATTTCGATAAAGAAACATCTTCTTCATAATATAATATTAATTCAGACATATTTTCAGATGTGACAGTTGTAGATTATAAAACATATAAAGTTATAAGTTTTTAACCACAAATCTAACTTAAGATTACACCTAATTCTGGAATTCCAACTTATTCGTTACTGACTGCATAAAAATTATGTTATGCTACGCAATACTTGCCACATTCAAAAAACAACATGTTATTGTCAAATTATTCTCATATTGTCAAAATTAACATTTTTATTTTTTTTAAGAAAATAAAGTAATAATATGTTATACACAATGACTACAAATTATAGAGCCAAAATAATTATTTATAAAATCATAAGCAATTATTATTTTAATTATAAGTAATAATATAAATGATATTTTTTCTGAAGAAGGTAGGTAATAAAAATATCTAGTTACGTTTCATCTACTTGTCTTACTTGTCAACGTACGTACGTAATGTACATGACATTACGTAAAAAAATTACAGCCAGCTCATTCTGCAAGAATCCATTTAATTGTAATATATTCTTTTCTTTTTTTGAAGCTTGTTGTGACGCAGAGGTACAAGCGTGCGACTGTAAACGCGACAGGTTGTGGGTTCGATTTCTACTCCAGAAAATGAAAATATTAAATTTAATATAAGTAGTATTGCCTAAAGATAGATAAGACTGTCACACATACTTATTAAGAAAATTATTGCAAATTCTATATAGATTTCTTTTCATTTTGAAATCGTATATTATTAAATTGCAATATAGTGATATACTATATCTCCACGCTATATTTAGTTTATAGGTATAGCATTATACTTGTAAGTTTTTACAGTATCTTAAGCAAGCTCCTAAGTGTGTAATAGGTAGCTTGAATAGACGATGTGGTAATCATATTTCAAATCAATCGTCATAAACTTAAATGTTCTATAATACATCTATAAGAAGGATGAGGTACGTGAGCTGATGATGTGGCGATGAGCTTTTTAAGATAATTTATTGTAAAATAAGGATATAATTGAAAAAATTATAAATGAAAAAAATATCTTCTTATAAATTTTTTATGCAAAGCTAACTCTTAATTTGATAATCCGCAGACGTACGTAATAAAGGGAATAGTAAAATGGTTGAAAAGGAAAAGCGAGACAGTATGGGCGTGGCGACGACAAGGCGTTGATTTTTCTCTTTCGCTCCGCCCAATGGAAAATATCCATGTCCCGCCCTCACGCCATTTATACACATCTTATGAAAATAAAAAGCATACGTACGAAAGTAGGACGTGTACGCTGTGTGAGGCAATTTGATATTAATTGAGTGCTTTGAATGGTATAAAATAAGTAAATGATAATAAAAAATATTTCGTTTATTATAAGTTAGTATTTTCTTATTATGAAAAAAATCAACAATGTAATTAATGACGATATTTATTTATTTAATATTAAGGATCATCACACCTCTTTCATCCATTCTACATAATACTATAATTAAAATGACCAATGCATCTTCTGATCAGCGTTTATCTGATTTACGTCATTTTTTTTAAAAATAGTATTCTTTTTTATGGTCATACTAAAATTGTGGTTATGCTTTTTTGGAGAAAATTACAACCTGCCTATCCAGTAATCGGTGTAAAATCCATCTGAAATGTAGATATATGTATAGAAGAGCGTCGATAACACAATCGAACACCGATCAAGCGGCGGCTTGCGGCTAGACAGCTCAATTTCAGCGACGGTTACGTCCACAGTTGCAGTAATATTAGTTCCGTTTAGTATTTCCTGCAATATGTCAATGCAATGTGTATTTATATATAAAACATCTACAGATTACATAGCATATATAAAGGAGAACCATAGTTTATTTATGTAAAGAGTTTTATTTAGTTTATTTAAGTAATGACAGGGAAAAAGCAATTTTACTACAAAAAATATTGTAATTTCACATAGACATTTGACAATAGCGGGGAAACAGACCACAGTAAAATGTTCCGACGAAGTCTCAAAAGGCCGTGATTGTCATATTAACAGTGTAATTATATTGAAAAGGTTTGTGATACTCAAGTCCGAGTAAAAAATTCAAACATCTTTTTTTGTCGTGCAATTTAATCCTGTATTTTAATGAACTTCTTTTATTTTAACCTACTTTTATTTTAATGAACTTGCGGCTGTAAACGCGACAAGTTGTGGGTTCGATTCCCACTTCAGGAAATGTAAAATTTAGTATTTTCATTTCTTGGGTTTGGTAACAAGGCAAAGCGTGGCGTTGAGTTCCGCCACTCAACATGCAATGCCTCAATGCGGCGGAAAGTGGGGAACGGAATTATTGAAAGAGAATGGAGTGTCTTAACACTAGGTTCTCTGGTTCCGTGTGCCTACCCCGCTACATGCGGGATACAGCGTGAAGCTGAAAAAAAAAATTAATAAACTTTTTTACCATACAAACTCCTTCTTGTATTTTTTTCAAACTACATGACATTGACAAAGTGATTAGTGTTTAACTGACACGCTCGAAGCGTTATATGAAAACAACCAAACCAAACAAGTTCAAACATTCAAGACGTCACTGGTGCTTATTGATATAATCAAAAAAACACTTGCGATATAAGCGAATGTAGACCATTTTTTTGTATTTGTAAAGATCAAATTCCACCGAATTCAACACTGTCACAATCTGGGATGTGGTCAATTATAATATTTTTTCTTTTATCTATTTTTTTCTTACAAATTACCTATAAGCAGTACCTAGGCACTAAATTATATTATTTACTAGCGGTGTTTCCGTTCGCATTAAACACAGGATTTTTTGCGTTCATTTTACTACTTAATTTGATTTTGGCAACACAATATTCACTTAGCCTTATTAAACCTCTCAAAGTCAAATATCTCAATATTTATAAATATCGAAATTTTTACATTTATAATCTAAGCGGCATAATTACTCTTACGATTATTAATTAAATATTACATTACCTTACCTCTTCAATAGATGGTGTTAGGATGTGTTGTATTCCTAATTTATAGTTCGCTTAAATATTAAAAGGAGACTGGCCATATGTACGACTGTTATGAAATGTTTATTATTAAGCAATATAATATGAAATTTAACATAAATAATACAGATTTTGCATCATAACTATATATTTTTTAATCGATATGCAATTTATTAAGTGTTTATTAATCATAAATAAGAGAAGTGTACTGTTACTTACTGTTAACAATAAATGTTTACCGGTATCATTTATTTTTTTTCTCAATATATTATTGATTTACTTGCTATTTTGTTATCGACATAATTTGACTGAGCCTGTTTTTTTATTTTTCGTATTGGAGCTTTTATTTGCAGCCCTGCATAATATTTTTATGCGTTCAGGCTGGTTTTTTGATATATATAAAACTGTTAAAAATAATATTTACCTGAAGTGTACCTTATAAAATATAAAAAAATGTTACAAATTACACTTGGTCTACCTATTTCTAGGCACATACTATTACCACCTATTAAACAAAGAAGACTTCTTATATTAAATTGTTCTATACTTATAATAACGTAGATAATAACGTGAAGTATGTTTTTTTTGTCAAAAGTATTCAACGTGACATTGGCGAAGTGATTTGGGCTCAACTGGCACGATTTAGGCGCCATGATTAAAGAACTGAACTGAACTGTCAAAAGTATATGAATTTCTTTTATTATTATATCTTGCATCTTATTAAATAACAGATTACATTACACAAAAATATAATGAAATATATAAACGCTATCAGGCCGATGTCGCAATGAGACAGCGTCTCATTAAAAAGGAGATCGTCATGTGTTCGATAAAATATAAAATAATTAAAATAATATCTCAATCTAAGCAAAATGAATAATGTTAGAAACATAATTACTACAACTCCTATTTATTCATAAATTGAAATTTCCTTCTTTGAACTATTGCTGGTTATATCACGCTGGGGCTTTTTTTGTCAACAACTGATATGTAAATGCTACTGGAGTTAAAGGTTTGGAAAATGCTCATATTTATATTATCGGTGTTATTTATTTTCTCCGGCAAAGGATAAAATATAGCCGTATGGAAATTCGGGGATTTGGCGGGTGCGGTACTGTTTGACAAGATGACAGTTATAGGAATGGGTGGAGGGTTATGAAAATGCAAGGCCGAGGTGAATATGTCCTGTTAACTCCTTTATTGCGATTTTCCCTTTTACGTTCAAAAATCCTATTGAGTATTATTGTACGTCTTGATATCATAAAAACGTGCATTTATGATTGACAACGATCCCTGTCGTATACAATAATACCTTACAAGAAATTTACAATTTGATACCAACGACTTATCAAAACGTCGTATTAATAGAATAAGTACGACATTGTATGTCATTTCCAGTATTTAAGTAGTTCTATATACAATAAAGATAATAAAATATAAGAAATTCGGCCTCTTTCTCGCTTAAAATGATAATCGAAAATATGATACGGCTTTTGAGTCTGTCTCATGACGAGACTGACAAGATGTCGCAACCTTTCTGAATAGCCAGTATTTCCTCAGACACATCTGTGTCAAGCTCAATTTCAGCGATGTATAAATTCGTCATGTTTTTTTGAGTGTGTGCGTGTACATATATGTGAATGTGAGTATCTACTCACATTCACATATATGTACACGCACACACTCAAAAAAACATGACGAATTTCTTATTAGGATTTTTTAAAATTATTTTTATTTTCTGAAATTACTTAAATATTTTGTGTTTTTAATCTTAACTCCTATGATATTAAGGTTAATATATTTTTAACAATTTTTCTTATATAACTTTATCACTGTAATTGATTATGTATATATTTGGAGCAATAGTGTATCCTGAGTAAGTGGGCTTTTGACGCTGCACTTTAGTTTTGAAATTTTTGCAGTTCTCATCGTATTTCTTGTTTATATAAGATTCAATGTATAAAAAATGTTTGGCATTACTAAAGTGCTGCTATATTACGTTATATTAGTATACGAGTATATTGATATATATACTAAGTTACATTATTGCTACTGTAATTAACGTATGCTTTAGTTTAGTATATTACATTATCTCAAAACGTAATCTAAATTTAAATAAAGATATGTCAAATATATTTCTTTAAAACTAAAAATAAGAAAATAACAAACCAAGATATAAACATTTCAAAGCTTCGAGAGCATTTATTTTTAAGTATTTGTCGAATGCAATATTCTTGTAGGAATGTGGCGATCTAAAAGTTTTCTTTGCTTAGTCGCGCGTGTAATCGCATGCAAACTATAAGGAAATTAATAGTACTTATAAATACTTAGGAAAAACGAGTCCTGTAAGGCACATAGTTTTATTTTTATCATATTGAACGTTTTACTAATGACGGTACAAGTGTCGTCCAACGTCATCTGATATCGCTTAATATTGGCAATGATAAATTGTAAAAAAATATAACGTAAGGTAAATTGTGCTATAGCTAGTCGAAAGAAAGTGTACTATCCCATGATCTCTGCATATTTACACACGTATGAATTGCACATTTACTTGCGAGGGTGCGAAAACTTGTTGTTATCGCGAACAGGCCAATTTCGGCAAATGGATACTAAGTCCTAACTCTCCTATCTCTTTTATGTCATGTGAAACCCGCTTACTTTTAAAATATCGCCATAAGGCATTTCAGAACCAAAACGACGTGTGCTCTCCGAGCAGGCAATTTAGAAAGGATTTGCTTTACTGCTACAGGGTTATGTCGATCGGACTAACTAGGATCATGTGGTAACTTTAAGCATTATCCACTTTTGCAAAATTGTTCAATAATAATCGAGGATAGGTAGTAATCATCACGTTACCATTTTTACATATTTTTTATAAAATTCACAAAAATATATAATAGGATTAAAAAATTAAAAGTACAATTTAGAAATTATATTTAAATATTTGTACTAACTATATATTTAACAGTAAAAAATAAAATTAGCATCGCATAAAGTTCTTTATGTAAGATTGATGCTCAATATTGTTTAACGAGCTTTATTGAATGTCGTGACCGTTTGGCCGTCGATCGTTGGGTGTCGAGGGCGAGTTCGCGCCTCAATGACCGCCCTTTGAGGGCAAACCATGCGAGAAGTCATCCACTTATCGTCAGCGCGATCTCATGTCGATGTTTTTCCCGTTTTTCCCCATCTTTTCGCCTCGGCAACTGTACTCCAAACGTTACATAATTGAATTACTCGAATCAGCTTACAAAATTGATATAAATTAATGATGACATATAAATCATGACAATTAAGATTTATTTTATTTAGGTATTAGTGTCTGCGATGTCTTACAACCAAAGAATTCAGTAAAAATTTTCAGTAAGTAATTGTGTCGATAAGAATATTGCTATTACTACACACAAGAAGCTTTGTAGAAAAACAACATAAATAGGCAACTGTAATTACCTTTACACTGGTCGAATAAAATGGAATAAAAAAAGCAATATGGATTGATTTTATAAAGGAAAACGATTCAGTCGCTCGTTTCGCGTTAACAAGCAATAGAAATGTAATTCGAAAAGTTTAGCTATGTTTATCTCTGGGTGTGCCTATCATAAGCTGTTTTGACTGAACACAAAAATGTTTATTCATATATTCTTCAACTTAGGTATTAAATATATATATTTAATATAAAAGGAAATGTTAGTATTTTTATTTCCTGGGTTTGGCAAAGCGCGGCGTTGAGTTCTGCCACTCAGCACGCAATGCCTCAAAATCGGCGGAAAGTGGGGAACGGAATTGATGTAAGAGAAAGAAGTGTCTTAATACTAGGTTCTCAGATTCCCCCTGCCTACCCTGCTATATGCGGGATACAGCGTGAAGTTAAAAAAAAATATATGTATATATATATATATATATATATAAGTTGCGACAACCACCACCACAAGCCGCAGTATAATATAGCGATGTATTTCAATGTATGTATGCAAAAATGACATTCATTAAATCATCATTTGACGTCAAAATACAATATTACGTTACAACTGTGTCAGCTATCAACCACACCGACATTCCGAATTACATGTTCCGAAAATATGAAACGGAATATTATTTTTGTCTATCTGCCACAACTAATTGCGTAGTGAGTGCGACGTCGGGTGCAGTTTGCGGTCAACTAGTGCAGGATTGCTACCCAACGTTTTGTCGGGCTTTTTGCAGCAGGGCCGGTACAACGGTTAACTGTAGACACACGTTGTTGATTACACTAAATACTCATTTTGTGCAGCGCTCTTATAGTAACAATAGTATTGAACTAAAATACACGAATGTTTTTGCGATTACTTTTTCTTTAACTAAAATGAGCACAGCAAAACTAGTGTACCTAGTCTAAATAAGTTGTTATGAAGTTTTTCAAACTTTACACTCGATCCAGGCGATCAAATTTTATCAAAAATAAAAAATAATATTATAAAACCGTTATTTTCAAAAAGTTCAACGAAAATGACCGTTGATAAGCCTCAGCCCTTTACTAATTAATTAATAAGTTAAATAAAAGGTTAATTACAGGTTTAATTGAGAAGTGTGGAAAAACGATTTAAAATTTTATCTAAAGGAATCAAGTTATTGTGCAATATTATTTGTTAATTAGTATATCGACAAAGTTGGAAACGTCAGGTCGTGCCTGGTCCAGTGGTGACGACGTGTTTTGCGCCAGTGACACGTGACGGCGTAATTAGTGCGTGACCGCCGCCGCCCGCCGTCCGCCGCCCCATCATGTCGACACATCGCGCGACATGTTTACAACTCGCTACTCGTAATGTTGACTATTAATTTATACTTTGAGTGCAAATTAACTTTATATTAAAATAAAAATTATGTATATCAGAAAATAATCAATATGTCACAGCTCACAGTCATTTGTTATACTTATTCCAATATTACGTAATTTAGAAAAAAATGTTGTCGGCATTGGTAAAAGTATCAGATGCGTCGCGCACAATCAATTCGTGGTAAATTATATAAAAAATACATTTCAAGCTCGAGCAGGCAACGAGATGGTTTCTTTATTAGTTTTCCCGAAGGCAGTGGTGCTCGCGGGGGACGTGTGAAAAAATCTTGGGATTAAGCCCCGTTTATCGGGCTCCAAGGCGGACTTATTGCTGTAATACAATCTCTGTTATGTCGCGCTCGGATTATCCGTATCAGCGTGTTTTACAACGAAATGCTGTCGGTGAATTTTATGTGTTAGCTTTTATATTACAGGTGCTACGTATACTCTAAACATGGATATAAAACAGATAGGTACTTTGAATAGTAAATCCAAAGGTTAAAAATATGTTTCGAACTATCTCATAGGTTCGGGTTAAAAAGTTTGTTGCTTAGTAGACTAGTTGGATATTTATAACAAAACCTATATTTTCATGCCCCAACTAAAGACACGTACCAAATCCTTGCAAATTGAAAAGGCCATTATCGAGTGTAAGCAATTTGCCCGCAGCTGGTGCGGTTTCGAGCCACTATTTCGTCGGAGCCAAATTTTCTCACTGCTGGGTACGGGTTGCTAAGTGTTATTTCTTTTTTTAATTCTATTTTATTATTATTATTAAATAAAAAAATAATAATATTTGTTTCTATTTAATAATAATAATAAAATAGAATTAAAAAAAAGAAAAGCTACAATTGAAACCAATTACATTTGAATCTTTATATACATATGTAGAATAATATTTACATTTAAACTGTAAAATATATCGTATCCCATATATATATATATATATATATATATATATATATATATATATATATACTTTTTTCAAAATAGCCATAGAGAAATTAGGTTCAATCGCTCCGTTCTCCAATTTTCATCCGAATTCGTGACATTGCGTGAAAAGTGACGAAACATTATTTTTATTTCATAGTTACTAGTAATTAGAACATTATAGTACCTTTATAAATTTAATAGTTGTAAGTGTATGCAAAATGTACAAATAGTATTTAGTACCGCCACATAATACGTGATGCCCCGATTCAGGACGGAAAGTATGGTGTTTTGACACTTAGTGCTCTCTATCTAGGATAGACAGACTACGCAACGAGGGAAAAGTGCGAGTTAAAAAAATAAGTAAAACGTATACCAGCTGAGGTCGTTAAGGGAGGGAATCTCGTAAATAAGTGAGATGTTGACGAGCGTAGCGCGGCAAGAATTGAAAATAGGGTCTAGTAGGAATAACTTACTGTATCTACTTGAATTTCACTTAACACGCACTACTGATGTATTAGTTTACAAATCTAATGTATACTAGAAAAATAAATTAAAATTTAATATTAATGTAGACTGCTAAAAAAATATATATAAACTTTACACTCTTATTAGCATTATTAAAAAAACCTAGCAAGTCTAGTTTGGAAAGTAGCTTTTTGTACGTGATATAGATTGTTTGTAGGTTAAACCACTTATAATAACATGAATATGAATATATATATATGTACATGAATAGTGCACACAGTAAGACTTCAACAAAATAAAAAGCATCAAAATAATCGACTATAATATTGTTAATATTGCCTACTACAACATCTGTAAATTGAACGCATTGACTTAATGGTGTTTAGAAAGTTATGCGTGGAGGAGAGAAAATTTCAGTTTTCTGGAACTTGCATAAACTTTACCAGATTTAGGCTATTATCAACATCTGTCATACTTGGAAAATATGATGTACTTGAAGATAGAAAACGCCCACAGAATCATTACTTATAAAACAAATGTTGAAGAAATTTTACTTATAAATCTTCTACGTGAATATTAAACAAAATTATAATAAAAATATTTTCGTTCAGATATTAAATCCTGTTTATGTTTAAAGGACAAAATATTAATTAAATCAATAACTTAAAGCAAACTGTCATTAGTAGGGAACATTGAGACTAATTTGTAACAGGCGTGGCGGGTAACGCTAAATGTGCTGCGGCCCCGCGGCTGCACCTGTCAGAATATTAGATCGGGGACATTAATCTGCCACCGCAGTTGGCTGTGCCTTTGCTAGACAAACAATCAAAAAGCCCATTCTGGAGCAAAGTCGCGGTTTACCATCGTTTTCATACACGATCTCCGGCCGGAGAGTAACTTCCGGTGCTTATTGTCGACACGCTTGCTTTAGTTTCTTGTAAATGATGAATTATTTAGACACGTTATATTAAAATACCACCCAACATGGTCAGTGTATTAATATTATATGCAATTATGTATTTAATTAGAAAATATGTATCACACAATACAATAATAATTTTCAATTTATAGCGCTTATTTCTATTCTTTATTCTTTAGTTCGTTTAGTCAAATTTATTAACTGAGACCTTTATATGTTACCTGTTTAATTTTGCCTTAAATTTTATTTTAATTTATATAAGTAGTACGACATAAAGAAAAAAATTGCAAAACGTTTCTTATAAAACTCGGATCTCGCAATACAAGATCTCTTTGTTATTTTCTGGGGTCGAAACTTATTCATCCCGCAAATCCGCTCATGTATGAACCAAATCCCGCCCGGTCACCGCTGATTGCATTGTCATGTCTAGTGGACGACAACCATATAAGCAAATTCAATCGCTATGTTTCAGTAATAAGAGCTATAATATATTAGCAAACACAAGGAGTCACCGGAACCCACGTCGTATCGGTTTGTAAAACAAGCGAGCCAACGTGATTGGAATGTTTTATTTGACCCTCAGAACATATGAGACTGGTGTGATGTATGTTTTTCTGTTGACGTGGAATTTATTAAAACATATTTGATTTGATGATACTATAATTAGATGTAGAAATTTTGGATATTAAAAATTCCGATCTGATTATATAACGTCAACTATTTAAAGCGCAAATGGTAGTATTAAAGTAATATTAAATGTTAGTAATGTTATAAAGTAACTTTCATGGCTATCCCTAAAGAGTGAAGCTTGTCACGTCTTCAAACTTGTACAATAACAGAACTCTTCCCGTCATACTCCGCGACATCTGCTACCTGTTACGAAGTGATATATCATATCGTGTTGTGGTTCATACGTATCATAATAAACTATCATTTTATGTTATTGTTGTATATTTACACAATATGTCAAGAATATGAAAAAGTGGTAATTTAGAACAATACTTTTTTGTATTAACAAAGTGAACTTAAAGAGGCGTAGACATATTGGATCCGTTATCAGTAGCGGCTTACCGTTTAACACGCACTAAGCCTCCACGCGGGCTCGATTTATGTCCTGCCGTAATTTGCTATCGCCCATTCCTACCAAAGCTCAATTCTCGATTACTTATTGACCATCGTGTTAAGTTAGCCGGTCATCGTTAATATTAGGTGTAAAAATATTTAATATTTTTAAGTATAAGTAGAGTAAGTGTTTTTTAGGTAAATAGACAGTTTAAATGAGCATAATATTATTAATAGCGCACATGAGTTTTAATTTAAATTGTGATTTACATTACAACTTGGAAATTATAAGTTTTTTTCAAATCTTAGTAAATATAAAAAAAAATTATAATATAAATAATATATGTACAATAAATACACGAAAATAAATATTATGTTATTATGCCTAAATAACAACACTTTTTATTTATTATTCTATAAGCCAAAATACAAATTAAATATATGTATGTATGTACGTGTTCTTAGAGTTTTACATTGGGGTTTCAGTGTATACGTAGCATGTCAGCGGCTGCTACGGACCGCTACGCTAATCCCCCGATCCGCGAAAGCCGTGCATTTCACGCCTCTTTATTACATTAATTTAAATGTTTGCCCAGCGGATTACTGTTGATCCTCTCCCTCTGGCATAAATAAATCCCGATATTGTGATATAAGTAGTTATATGAGAATATCAATGTCTGCGGCAAACATTTACTAGCATGTGAACGAACATCAATTAATTGCTTTTGCATCTATGGTGACTAATTACATTAGGCTCACTCACTTTTATTTATAGTACAAACCATGAATTTCATTCAAGGGTATGGTTATTATCATTCCTAAAATTTTCTATCGCTGTTGTTGTGATAAATCTATAACATAATTGTTTTTTTTTAAATTGCCTTACGCACATAATTATCAAAAATACCTACTTAAGTTTAAATAAAATTTACATCATATGTATAATTTATTTCCTACTAAGTGTTTGAAATGATAACTTAATGATAAATTTTAAGTGTAAATACAATAGAATGCGTTGTATCAACGAAGCCACAGCCGGCTCTTGTGCGGATTATATCTGTCAACGCACCTGTATTCGCAACAAACGGCCCTAATTAGTCACGTTAAGCCATCGGAATGCAAGCGAAAATATTTACTGGAGTCGGAAGCGCTAAGTTATTGCTCTATAATCCGATAAACGAAGATCACTCACTCGAAAATTGTATTATCGTTGCTCTAAAGCGTTCACAAGTCGCCGCTTTACGATGGCAGACGCCGGGGGCATGCAAACATAAAAATTCTCTATCGGGACTAATAGGAGCGAAACAAATAAAAGGATACGTAAATAGAAGCGTCGGATAAATTCCAGTGGGGTTCGAGTACGCGTAAATCCGCGCGATTTGTATCTGTGACAAGGGAGTGCGGGCCCACCGCCCGCCGCCCGCCGCCCGCATGTCGCCGCCCGCGCCTCACTGCTGCTCCCACTTTAACAATTAATTTGACAGATAATATTTCTACCACAAATACAATAAGTGGATCCGAGATATCATTTTTTCGTTCCAGGAAATGTCCTAGATTCATGTTATAGACCTATATACCCCATATACCCATAACCTGTCCTTATGGACCAATAGGTCCATAACAGTGAAACTTTATGTATTGGTGACACTTAGGTGCTTTATAGTCACATATCATAATTAGTAGTTAAAAAGAAAAGTAGCAAGTTGCTAAATGAATCTTAGATTATGTTATATGTAATATACTGCGATAAGTGAAGTAAAGTGGTTAAAATGATTCTGATTTATCTAAATATTGCGACAGGTCACGTGTAGTATGCAAATGATATTAAATTAGAAACGCTTAATAACAACTGTTCCAGCTTGGTTTCTGTAAAGAGGTGCAATTACACCAATCAAATTGAAATTTAGCCGCACTAATTGCGCTCGACATATTTTATGATACGATTTCTAATCCCGCGCCAAGCTGACATTTGCGAGGGCAAACATTTATACTACCCCCACCATTGGATAGAAGTACTTTGAATGTTGTTTTTATAGAAATTTTAGGTTGTTAATGTTGTAAATATAAATTTATACTTTTCAAAACCATCGAGGCGCAGTGGCACAGCGTTTGACTGTAAACGCGATTGGTCAACTCCTACTCGTGGGAATGATTATTATATTTAAATTATTTTTATTTCTGCGCTCTGGTAAATCAAAGCGCAGCTTTGAGTTCCACCGCACGTCTATAGTTATCTTAACACACAATGCCTATAATTTCGGCGGAAAGCGGCGAACGAAGCGTCTTGACGCTCTGAATACAACTGCTATACCGTACAAAGACTGAAGCTTTTTATATTTTAAACTATTTATAAAGAATTCAAATAGAGATGAATATAATATTTATATTGCAAAATGAATGAAATATTATTTTTATTGATTGGTACCTACTATAAAATATAACTTGAAATTTATGCTTTTCTGTTCTGTGAAAAGTATTCATATTACTATTTTGATATGCAATGAGAAACGCCTAAAGCCTGTTTTAGTAAACCAAACACGTACGATGGCTTAACAAAAATATTATATTATATATAATATATAGGTTATGTAACTATGTTTTCTGTGTTTATTTGATTTAATGATAAATTTGTATATCGTAAAAGACATAGCAGTAATGACGATAAGCATATAATTGAATGTTTCATTATATTAACACTAATACAAATGAGTTTAACACAATTGGCATCGTAAATCCACGATAAGATTGATATCAATGGCGGAGCTGTCGGGCGCGCACCTGTGACCGCACACCACACTCCCGCGGCCGCGCCTGAGACCGCTTAGCACCCCACACTGCCGTTGCAAAGTTAACTACCCATTGTGAAAACAAAAATGAGCCCTTTCTCAATAAAATTTGGGAATGATTTACCATGCGCAATTGCGCAATAATAATAATAAATTTATTATTTACATATGTTTACTGTTATAGTATACTGTTTAATAATAAAAAATAATAGTATGTTTAATTTAGAATACACATTAAAATACGAAAATATTCTTATGACAATACAGAACGTACGAATATTAGAAACTCACACACCCACACAATGTTAAAGTAGCAGTGAACCAGCAATTTTTTTACGCGATCAAATCTAAAGGCATTTTGAAACCAAAAAGAATTCTATCGAGTTTTCCTAAAACTGTCTCAAGCAAACAACGTTAAAATGATTTAACTCCCCCAGATAGCGTTACCTCTAGATCCTATTGAGACTGCTGGCCCGGGGCCGCTACCTAATAAACGCTTATCAACGCCCTCATTATCACACCCTTAACATCGCTTTAATGTCTTTCTCTTGAACAAAACATATTTAATCACATTTTTTCCCCTAGATCGCGAACTTTTTAAATTTCATAAATTCTTTGACGACTAAGTGCCGACCCATTGTCGTAGAAGTACGAGGATAAAACTCGATTATGATCGCGCACAAATTATAAAAGGGCATCCAAAGTCACAATTGTATATAAGTTTTATCGTTTTAAAAGTGATGTAATTTTTTATCTTCGTTTCTAATTATATTTTTTATTTAACTAAAAGAAAATATTAAATCAAACAAAAAAAGTAATTGTTGACTTTGACTGTTGACTACTCTATTAAATACTTATAGAATATTGTTATGTAAGATAAATAGCAGAATCAGGTATTATCTACAATGGGCGACAACGCTTGCCATCTTGATCTTTTAAGCCTGGCTTCATAGCCGCCATACTAAATTATAATATAACATGCCGTAAATTTTGGAAACTATCTGTAATGACACATGCTACTTAAAGGACTTTTGAATGATATATTAATAATGTTTTATAGTTCCTAAGAACGTAATATTTATATACGTAATATTAGTAATATATGTATATTGACGTAATAAGTAAGTATACCTAATGATGGTGATGATGATGATGAGATCATGATTAAGAACAATCTTCGTGTTAATAAAAATTGTAGGTTGTTAAAATTTTTGCATATATTGATGTAAGAATTTAACAAGCATTTTTTTGAACATATATTTTCTCCCCTATGTTTAAATTCAGAATTAAGAGGCTGCTAACAAACAGTATCACTGCTATAGGGAAAAAATAAAAGGGTGTCGGTGCCAAAGTATCTACTTGTTATCCATAATATTAAAAGCAGCAGCGAAAGAACGGAATTGAATATTAAATGAAATAATTTATGCCATATTTATCATTTTGCAAATGAACAGGCTCACCTTAATGAAAATGTGTTTTTTTTTTAAATTTCTTCTGCTTATAAAATGTAGAGTGAACATATACATTTAGATCATTTGTCGTCAGATCAGATCGATCAGATGTCGTATAATTTTTTAATTTTATTTAAACACTATTATACATGATCAGCAACATCGGTTTGTTTAAGAATCTTGTGTTCATATTCTATTTTTTTTTATGGATAACGGATGGCAAACGAGCAGAAGGACCACCTCATGGTAAGTAGTTACCTTCGCCCATGAACATCTACAACACCAGAGATGCGTTGCCAGCTTAGAGGATACAGATGGAAGGGGAGGATTATGTAGTAGTCCGTTATCGGAACCACCACATTTTGGGGAAGAGATGGGTGGGAAAGGGGAAAGCTTGGCTTACATGCCATCGAACCGGAACACATCATAAGATATTTGACGGTTCGTCTTCGACATGACAGTGGTCGCGAGCCAGACGGAGGACGAACCTCCATCTGGCTCCGTCCTATTAGTGTTATTTTTTCATCTTCCTAGTTATCTTGTCCGTAATTATATTTTAATTGTACAGACACATTTTTACTGCTAGTTAGTATATAGTTCATCTGCTTAGACACATTATAACAAAGAATTCAAGCGAAAAACAATTTGATAATACAAAAATGCGAGTATTCTTTTAATTGACGGGCTATATAAATTATGTTTCGAAAAGTAAATAAAAAGAAATGGCTATATGGATTTAAAACTGTAAAAAAAATTATAAATAGTCTATGACTATCTGTAAATTATTCCACATGTAACGGTCTAAACCCTATCCCAATTCAATCAGTTATTTTGACGTGATGGACAAACAAAGAAAACCGCATTTTACTATAAATGTACACTAGCGATGCCCGCAAATTCGTTCGTTTTAAACATAGGACATTTTATACTTGTTTTCTTGTTAAGTAGTCCTGTTTAATTTTTGTAAATGGATGATGATTTGAATTCGTACATATCGCGCGGCCCTCCACAAATAAGTACTTAATCAAATAAAATGATATGTTTTTTTAAACTAATTTATAATAGTGTTCCAGTACTTTATACCGATGCACATAATACATATATTTTCTTATTGTTATAAATAGCTGAGTTATGCTTATGATTGTGTCTCAAATCTCATTACCAGTCGTATCCCTATTTCCCAAATTTTAGCAGTTTATACTTGAAAAGTTATAAATATACCTAAAGATTGCATTTTAAGGTACCAATTTATATAAAACATTAGATGTTTTATCTATTAACAAAAATATATCCATTAAAGAACACTTTTAGGTAATTTGTAACTACTTCAAAAATTGTCCCAGCATGTTCCTCTCATTACCATTTGTTTATTTTTCCATTACCATTAGTCGTCAAAGGATACTATTTGATTTGTTTAAGTTCCAAAATCATTAAGTGTATAAAGAACGTGTAATATAGAAAAATGTACAAATATCTAATTACTATTTATATAATTATCATTTTTTCCCTTTCGTATTTTGGAAAATGGTAGAGAGCTGTCGAAAATGGTAATTAGTACCAGTATAAGCTGGCCTCTTGTTATACTGAAAGACTTTATTCCGCTAGGCCACCCCAGGGTTGAATTATTTCTACTACCAAAAGGTAAGCGATTGTTGATCGTTTGACGTGAGCTGAGACATCTGCAATAAAATAAGTCTACATACTGACTTGCACTAACATGTTATATTTTTTGTCCAGTGTAGACATGCCTCCAAAAAAATAGCAATTGAAACATTGACTAAAGCCAAAATTTCACGCCGCATTCCATTCGCTATCTTAGCTGATGAAGAACTTAAGATGGAAATTAAGGAAGATGTGCTACATAATAGAAAAAATAGAACAAATGTACATAAGTACGTACGTAAATGATAATTATAAGCTTTGCAAAGAAGAAATAATGCGTATTGGAAAATAATTATAAGTCTGAAAAATACTGAAAAGTACTAATTCTAAATTAACAGTACTTACAAACCTAAAGTAACAGAACCTAGAAGAAACTTTTATTTGAAGAAGTAATGAGAAATACCTTACAGACAAATTATAAAAATAAAAAAAACAAAGAAAGTAAATACAGAGGTAGTACACTGAGGTGATAATATTTCTATTGGCAAATTATAATATTAAAGGCAAAAGTGAATCCAATATTACAAATAAAGAGATTGTAAATAATAATGGGATTGTTGCACCTACAGCCGTAATACCTAAATCTAAATGAAATAATAGAATTATTCTTATATTTTTTATTTTTGGTTTTTCTCATTACATTTTATTAATATTTAAAAAAAAAATTCTATGTGGAATTCTATTTTTGCTTAATTTTAAACTATTTTATTATATTGTTTTGTTTCAGTTGATTATATTTAAATGATTGAGTGTGATTAACGCTTTAAACTATCAAAAATATAAAATCGGTTATATCATTCCTATGAAATAAACGTATGTCACTTATTTTTTTGTTCCTTCTGTTGCTTCTGTATCGAAATTATTTCCGTGCACAAAATCATTCATTTCTATCCAATAGCTATCGGCATATAAAGCAATTTGTCTATGCTGTTTTTACGTTAGAACTGCCTCAAACAACACGATAAAAACTATAGTATGTAGTATAGAAAATTTTATATAGGGTAGTCAGCATATATACCTGGACGAAAATATTTTTATTTTGGAAGTGTAAATTGTTAAGTTTTTGTACAGCTTGTATTTCTGTAATCCCTTGTTCTGGCCGACCTTGTCTTTTGACGTCCAATTTTATCGACCTTATTTATTGAAAATTCCAAATTTTTGTTAAACTTGTTTTTTCTTGCGTCCTTAATGTCGAAAATCGTCAATTTATGTAATTTATAAAAGGTTCGTGTTGTATGGACGCTTCGCCATTGCTATATATATACATTACTATTTACATCAGACCCTAAGCAATTACCATGCCAAAATTGATTAATTCCTATCCAGTAGATATTGCGTGATTGACGCACAAATAAATAGCCAGACAAAGAGAACGACAGACAAAAATCTAGTAAATAGGACGTTTTGATTTTTTCCTAAATTTTTAATGTACAGAATTGTCTTTTCTTCTCCTTTATTATAAATAAAAACTACTTACTTATTGTATATAAAGTCATTAATTATATATTTAAATCATCCTAATCTATCTAGTATAACAAATAGTGTAAGTGAAAAAGTGTGTCTTTACAATGAATATATTTACGATCAGTAAGAGCTATTACGCTATTACGCTAGTCGTTGGCAACTTACTCGACGGCTACCAAAACATAGGCAACTAGGGACAGAAGACCAAGCCGAGCGACTGCATTACAAGTAGGTACGAGTACACTCATGCAGAATGAACGAGTGTACTTTATTATAAATTTATTATTTTCTATTACGAAATACTCAATTTTTTTTGTGAGCGACCTCCAGTCGTTACGACAGTTGCTAGCAGTGCGAACGCTTCCATTTGAAGTCGTGCTGCTGTTAGTCGCCGGTATTTAGCAGTCGCTCGTGCGTAGCCACTACGCACCGAGTCTACCAGTTGACCGAGCGAGCGACGAACAAGTGCGTGAGCATTTATTTAAATTATAGTAAGTTACAGACACCGTCAACCAAGATGCCGGTTACCGAGACATAGGCAACTATGGCCAGAAGACCGAGCTGAGCGACAGAAAATACAAGAAACTATAGCAAGTTACAGTCGCAGGCGACAGAGTTGCCGGCGACTAGTAAACAGTGCGTATACTCTCTAATAGCTCTAAGAGCTGTAATAAAACAGGAATATATATACGATTTTCAAAGATTTTTTTGTCTGTATGTGTACTTATTTTGGTTGTTTAATAATTTACGCATCCATCTTTGGAATTTATTGTACAGTTATTAAGTGTGGGCAGATCTAAGGGTGTTATTGATTTTGTAACATGGCATCATAATAAACCAAGTAAATTATCAGAACGAGATGCGTATTTTCCGTAGCCACATGAAAATTAAGGATCTGGACCATCTAAAGAGGAATCACAATATAAAATCTTAAGTCCAGCGTAAAAAAATTATACGAACGAGTATTTTCTTTGACATATAACAATGAAAGCACTGGAAAATCTCATGAAGAACCATAATAGTTCAGCTAAACTGTGAGATCGAATCGGATCGATCTCTGCTCGGAAGAAATATTTTAATTGTTTGTATTTTCTCGCTCCCGTAACTCAAAGTGCGGCGTTAAATTCCGCCACTCAATTATGAATTAATATGTAAAGCGGAGAACACAGAAAACCCAACTGAATTTTCAATGTCATCGGGTATTAATTGGAGTTAGTACCGCAAGAGTTAAAGTCCACGAAAACGATTTTTGCGGACATCATCAACTAATACCAAAATAAGCAGATACGATTGTATGTGTACGTTTTAAAAAATATACTCAATATTTGAACAAATAATTGCATTTATTTGCTCTTATGATTTTATAATATAATATAATTTGCAATAATTGTGATTTTAAGAAATAAAGTAAGCAAGTAAACAAAATGCACTAAAAAATAACTTTATAATTTCTCTTCAGATCTTTACTAAATTTAAATTGGAGCACATGAGTAGTTGTTATATAAAAATAATCACCAAAATTGGTTCACCCAGTAAAAAGCTATGCAGAAACACACATAAATAAAATACAGTCTCCTCCTTTGTTAAGTCGGTTAAAAATGCAATTGAGTTGTAGTAGTTTTCTATTTAAAAGCAAATTATTTTACATAGTAATAGTATGCACTTAGGTATTAATGCATAGCGTAATAAATCACATGGGATCAAGCACGGGCTATCAGTGACGCGGACCCACGTCAACATCGTGATACGACAACATGCAATGAATCTCTGTGTTTTTATGTTTTATTTAAGATTGTTTACTTACCGTTAAATATGTTATCGTAATTGGCTCCAAAAATGGATAAAATGGGTCACTTTTGTAAATACTCCACAACAAAAATAAATTAAATAAAACATCTGACAGGTAAAAGTGCGAGTAGGGAGGGGGTCTTCGTTAAGGTTTAATTAAATCGTCCTCAACGGCCTCTCGCGTTTTAATTCCACCGTTATTAACGCCGTTAAAAAGTGAGCAGATAGAACAACGATAGGCGTGGAGATGTAAATAAATGAATGATAATAACCATCGAAATTATTATTGAGTTTTTATATTTCTAATAAATGTAATGATGTTATATTTTATAAGATACTTTTATATTTTGAATGTTTCGTTTTATCACAAAGAATATGTAAACTAACATTGAGATTAATTTTAAATATTTAAGTTATTATTATTAAAAAGTTGTTGTGAAATAAAATTAGATAATTTTTATAATTAAAAAAAATAATAAATCCAACCAACTGCTCTATAGGCTATCTATGTGCGGTAACTGAGCAGATGAGTGGCCGCGGCATTTCCGCAGAACACTCGCGATAAGACGTTTTCCTCCCCCCCTCATGATCTCCACTGCATCCCAACTGTTTGGATTTTAATATTACACTTAAGTGTTGTTTCTAAAGACAGCTTCACTTAAAGTACTAATTTGTTGAAAATTGAAACAGGCGATTTCTACTTAAGTCTTATCTTTTAACATTACAAAGTTTTCGTTATATATAATTATTATGATATATAAAAATATATGATTCTATTTTGCTTTACTTATTATTATTTTTAATATTTGCTTGATCTAAGAAGATCTAATATTTATAAAATTGATATGTAATATTATTTCTTATTTGAAAGCATATAATTCAAGGTAAGATCCTAACTCTTATGATAGAAAAATCGCTGGAATTCTTCTTATATTTTAGACACGTCTAAAGTAATTTGTTTTTATAGACAGCAAAACACCGTTTAATAAAGTATGTAAATGTTTGTGTGGAGTATTGTAAAATTAGAAAACTAGTTTTCTAATTGAAATAATATTTGTTATGCGGCGTAGCTTAATACTCGAAGAAAGTAAAGGTGTAAAAGGTGCAACATAATTATAAGTATAGATATTCCGGTTGAGTATTTTAGTTTTACATCTGATCATGAATTATAATATAGATTAATAATGTAAATTGTAGGAGACATAATACTTAAGTATCACAATTTTACCAAGAAAATTTAATTGTTGCCCTCAATTTTTTAAATAAATTATTTTTCAATACAACATATTAATATGTTCCGTTTCTTAAACTTTTATACAAATGCAATAAATTTAATTTCATCTAAGCTTAACGTCACTTTGTTATTCGTTAACCAAGTATAGTATACCTAGTCTCCAAGAATTTTTCAGCAAGACCTAACCTCAAACCAACTCTTATCATGTAAGTAGGTATGTACAAGTATGGCAGTATCATCAGCAGAGGATATTATTTTACAAAATTTGTAGAAATAAATTAGACCGTTCAATAATATAAATAAGGAATAAGACAAGTTTCTCAAAGAAGTAAACTGTGAAGAAGATTTCCTTGAGAAACATCGAAACATCTTCGTCTTCGACTAATTTCGTCACTTACGATATTTTCTATAATGCCACACTATAAGCGATCGACGTGAGTAAAGTGGTTCCGATAAATTTCATTCGCTATGCTTCTTATACCCATTTTACTTAATTAATCCAACAAGAAGGTTTGGTATGGATCTGAACGGTGTCGAAAGCCCAAGAGAGATTCATTTTTTATTAGGCCTTTGAGATGGGAATTGACGCGTTTAATGAAGGTAAAACCTAGTTTTCCAGATGATCGCAATACTGGCACTCACTCGAAACGAAACTGTTACCAGGCGCAGCTTTAAGAGGAGTGTTCTCGAGAACTGATGACTTTTACTTTTTACCCCATGAGGAGACATTCCCGAGGGTTGCCACAACAGATGACACAAGTTTTCCCGAGAAAGACCTGCGTGGCCGGCGTCTATGGCGTCCACTGTGCTATCATTTGCATAGCAATAAATGTTAGAATTCACCAACATGTCAAATGCCATACCATCAAAACGCGTTAGCACCGATATCAACTCAGGCACATGCATGGAGCACTAAAGGAGAGATGCCATCCGGTACACTGGACTTGTGGATGTCCAAAGAAAACAAAACTCGCCGAACACCTTTTTGGCTGAACTTAATGTCGGGAATTGAGCTCTGGCACCGTGGAACGGTCGGTGGTGTGGTCCCTTAGTCATCCAAAGTCGAGTTTAAGGCGAAAAGAGTGCCCAGGGCATCGGCTTCCTCTTTCGCCGTGTAAACCAGGATGTAATTTCCTGTTTGTAAAGGCGAAGGCTGGCTAAAGTTGCCGAGTGCAGCCTTTGAGATCGCCCAGAACTGGCATGTTCCGGACCAGTAGCTCTAAAATTTCTTGCCGATTTTGACGATATGCTCGGACTTTGCTTTGACAATTTGCCTTTCAAAGTACCTAGAAGTTCGGATATACTTCCCTTAATAATTTGGTGTGACAAAAACATAATAAAAAATGCAGGGATGATAAAAAATATAATAAATACAATATGAGTCTATGATATGTACTTCTTTTTAAAGCATCGGACGGATTTGTATGACACTTTATTTATTGTATAGCTATTAGATCTGGACAGGACTTAGGGTATAATTGATTATGAAGACCTACACTTGATTTATTACCATCCAGAATAGAATTATAAGGAGGCCGCCAAAGTAAAAGTTGATCAGCGAATAGCATTGTCTGTTGACGTACAAAAATAAAAGATATAGAACTTTAGATAAATAAAATTTCTGATAAATATAATTAAAAAATTTGCGGGATTAGCAAAAGTTTTTCAGGGTATGTTGTGGTAATATTATGTATGATAGTGGTTCCGTATATTTAATTTGCTCATTTCCCCATTTCGGTTTTGGGTGCAGGTTTAAATGTCAATAGACGCGCTATGGCAAGGGTCATAAATTCCACGCAGACCAAGTTGCGGACTAATGTCTAGTTAATACTATCAATATTATATGGATTTTATTGATTTAATTTATTCTTAATGCAAGATTTTATTAAAATTAAGTTCAAGACTAAAATATAGTCACGCTCTATAAAGTATGAAATAAGAAAATATTCTCATCTAAAATAATTACGAACAATTTACTCTATATACCTATGTATGAAATAAATAACATACATATACGAGTATCCATTTTCAAAATTTAATAAACATTTATTCGTACTTGTCCTAATTCTAGTAGGAGGAAGTGAAAATCGCTCACGACCACAACCATTTTCTGAAAATCACAATGAACATGTATTATATTCCTAAAGAGTAAAAGTATTATTTGTACGAGTATGTTTCGGGTGAGAATATTTCCTTATTTCATACGTTTTAGGGCATTATTTTTATTAGTAATTTTAGTGTAGTGGTATTTTAGTTTTCGAAATTAATTTTTATTAAAATATTTTTTTTTGCCCTTCTTCTCATGTTGTCTCTGATATACAATGTTCCTTAACCTCGTGAAATATTTGGAATTTAACATAAATTATAAGAGACTACTTTTTCAAGCCATTCGAGAGCCTGTAAAGTCGGGGAGTCTAAGCAGAGTTGTGATAAAAACGAAACTGCTTCCCCACTTGTTCCCATCCACAATTTTAAAGCTTGTTTAAAGCTACTTCTTCTCATTAACATGATTGTGTTGGTACATGATTGCAAAAAATAATCGAGTCATGATTTTAATTTATATCTTATGTTCAATATGAAAACTAAAAATAAAAAAAATGGAAGATTCAGTAGTGTAATTAATATCTCGTAGTTTCGAGCGCCCTTCATACATTGACGGCTTACTGCAGACAAAATAAATAACTATATAGCACTTTGTAACGCGTCGGTATTTTATAACAAATAGTCATTAAAACCAGCAATATAACAAAAGAAGGTACCTAGTGTCTCGCACATATGTAAGTAGCATGTTGAATGTACGTAAGTATATACATACAAAAATGAGTCATTCATCACATAAGAACCCTATATAGTACATACAATCATAAAAATTACAATAAAATGAAAAAAAGGTCGCATAAATGGATAACCACTTCACTGCGACAAAACGGATCTTTAAAACATGTTGTTAAATCGAGACTTTTTCTCAAGATATCGTGTTATCAGCGAAACTTGTTAGTTAACGGCAAAGGTTTTTGGCATTATTTTGTCTATTTTTCTGTTACAGTATTAATCATTGCTTAAAAGTAGCATAGGATCTCTCCGTTAAATAATCTTTAAAATAGTATACAAATGATCTAGATTCCAAAAGCTAAAACAGATATAGCAACCAAAATTGTTGAAGAAATTAGGCGAAAAAAAAATATTCGATCGTAAAGCACCTTTGTTTCGCATAAAAAGTTTCCTTGAACAAGTTTAGTAATTGGTATCCAATTTTTTACCTTCCACAAAAAATAATACTGCATGTATCTTTTATATTTTAAGATGTTGATAGTATGAACTAAAATTACTGAGCTATGTGATATACTAATTAACTATTTGTGCTATTTATTTACCTTTACTCATTAATAAGATTTTGGTGTACTAGAAAAGAAAATTAGACCAGATTAGAGAAAAATTACATTATTTTTTAATATCAAACATTTTAAATAATATTAAAATTCGAAAAATTGAAAATTCTTGTTGTTTGTATTTTATAATTATTGATTTTGACGCCTTGACAATGAGGTTTTTTTTTGTGTTGTGATCTAAAACTTTATAAAAATTAATTAAAACTGTTTCCTCTTTATATATTTAATGTATATGAATATTAAATATACAAAGAAATATATAAAGAGAAATCTTTTATTTTTTCTAATGTCATATAAATTATTTAAAATATAAATAATTGATATGACTCAAATTGAAAAGATTATACAACAGTAGCTCCATCTAGTGTTAGATAGTAATTACCTTATGAAAATAGGTAGTGCACATGAGTTGAATTTCTACAGAGTAAGATTGCATCATAACGTTTATACTACTTAGAGTTTCGAGCAAAATTACTTATTATTAACGTTAGATGCCTCTAGATAAAATCAAAAGTATAATAAATAACAATGTTACGATGAATGTTAATACCAAACATAAAAGTGGCAACACTATCCATATGTCATAATTTTTCGTTTTACTATGATGATTAATTTAATGTCAACAGAACGCTGTCAAAATTGCGTGGTCGGTGACTGATGTAATAGTGTTCACTGACTGTAGCGGTATGTCTATGCATGATGCACAATTCTAAAGTAATCTTTCTTATTACATCTGGACATGCAATCTTTGGTGAAATTTACAAAATTACTAATTTGAATGTGCACAAACGTTGCCCATAATTCCTCCGTGACGTCAATAAACGTGCAATGGGCTCATGACTCTTCCAATTCAATAACGCAGTTTCTAAAATTTGGTATCAACAATGGGAGGATCTACTTTGCCTGAAAGAGTAGCACAAATTTACTATACATACGGTCTGTTTTGTTCATCATATCCCGGGGTTGCAATAACATTAGGACTCTCAGTTATACTGTTATGTTGGTTAGTGTTGTTTGATATGATTCTATTGTATGTAAAAAATTGTTAAATTTTTAATTTTTTAATTCATAGCTTTATTTATAAAATATTCTTTTATTATTTGATATATGTGGTAGTCAAGTAACAGTAATGCATTGATTTACAGCTATCCACTACTCAATGTTCCACTACCAGGAAATATACCAACTGTAGTAAATATAGACATGAGTAACGAACATCTTAAAACATTGGATTGTGGTTCAAAAAACTGTCCTATGAAAGGTAAAATATTTGTTTCGATGTTATGTTGAACGATGATATCATTACTTTATTTAACTAAGATAGTATCATAGTTAGTTACACTAAACAAATCAAACTATGTTTCTTTAATTATTGAGAACAATACATTTTACCCTTATCTTTTATTTTAGTTGTTGTTGGAAACATAACCTGTTAATTTACTTAGCTAAGTTTAATTTATTTAGTCCCTTATCCTCTGAATTCTGATTTAGTTTTAGATATTTAACTAAAAACACATTGCAACCATATGTGTTTACTTGTAAATGTTTTTAATTAGAAATTGTTTGTTTTAGATTCTGTGTTTGAGTTTGAACAATTGTATAATGAAACACAAAAACTTCCTTATATTTGGGTGAAGGACAAGCCATTATTATATATACATCAAATAATTATGAGAATAGGTAAGAAGATTTTTTATTTATCCCACATGTGAAATTCTGAATATGATTTCTTATGTACTGCACTTGTCCATTTTTGCTTTATTAATTTCACTAATCGAATAAATATTCAATTTTGTAATAGAAGAAAATGGTTATAATGTAGAACCTCTGTATGTCAAATTTGAAGGGAAATACCAAAAAAGAAATTAACTAAATATATAGTTTGGACTTATAGAGAAGACTTTCAGAAATCAAAAAAACAGTTTCACATTTATCAAGTTATAGAAGGAAAGTAAGTACTGTATAGGCTTATAGGGACTAATTAATAATTTAAATGTAGTAGAGTGTTCAGATTTTGAGTAACACAGGTTTATGGACTTGAAGGAAAGAGAATATTTTTTTGAGTTTGAGAGATTTTCAACTTATCAAAATTTATCTTGCAGAGGTTCTAGTGTATTAAAAACCATTTACTTTATTACAAATTGTCTATGTGACTTACAAAACAGCTTCACATTTTGATTGTACCACATGTAGGCCATAATAACTAGGCTATAATTCAGGCAGCATACTGAAATCCATTAAAATGTGTTAAGTTAGAGTGTATGTGTGTATCGGACAAGTATTAGTAATGGATTTTCACCCACTAAAAAAAAGATGTTGTTTAGATTCTTGGCTCTCCATGAAATAGAAATCTATTTCTAAGGATTAGTAAGCCAAAATGTGACATTACTTGAAAAGAAAGTAGATAAAATTAACTATAATTGAGAAAAAAGTAGATAACAGTGTGACCTGACAGAAAGATTCTCTGCATACACAATTTATGCTGGGAAGTGTGAAATTAAAAAGAAATATAATATTGGAATTATTAAGATTTGTTGAGTTTATCAGTTATTAATTTTACTTTAGGAGTCTCACCGTGGAATAGTAATTTGAAAATGTGGGATGCTTTTCGTGCCCCTTTACAGGAAGTATTTCGTTTACTAGAGACTGTTCGAAATCATGAAGATCCTGTGACGTGAGTATCAATCATAAAGTATATATAATTAATAGAATGAAACATAGTCTGTTTCTAATATTACATATGTATATTTTTTCTATTATAGCATTATAATTGTTTTAAAATAATATGAAATGAAAATTGTCACTGCCATTTCTATATGTAACACAGTAGGCATTGCAAATGTAATTTAGTTTTTAATATTGCTTATTATTTTTATTTATATAGATCTTGAGCGAATGTTTTATATGCTAAAATTTGTCTGTGGTGCCATTGATTGTAACATTTTGTTTGTACTTGCTATTACGAAAATCTAAAAACTATTTATTTTACTAAACTTGAACATCATTTTCAACAGTTACTTTGAATATAAATTTTAAAAACATGATTCTGCTTTCTAGTACAATATAAAAATCTTTATTTTAGAGATGATGCTAGATTGAATGACAATAAAAACAAGTCTTAAAATTGTCTCTCATGTACTTTTAGCTATCAATACCTTAACCTTTGTAATTATAAAACAATAAATCTAGACAAGTAGACTTGTTTTTAATATATTAGTAAATATTAAAACATTTTATGTATCTTATCCATTTCATACTTTCATATACATGTATGTTTTACTAATTTAGATTCTATTATAACATTGACTGCCCGCTCTGTTTGGTAGTTGCGAAGAAATAATTCTATAAAAAAATATCATCTAAAGAATAACATATTGCCATGTACTATAACGTTTATCGGCTGTTCAAATGTGCTTAAGGAACATTATATTATGTGATTAATTTCCTATCGATTTAGTAAACAATAAGGCGATAGCGATAACTAAAACAAGAAATGATAACAAATTACTCTGCGAATGTGAGGTGTAAATATATTGTGCTAGTAATATTTGGACGCAACGCTAAATTATGAACTTGCGAGATTTTTAAAAATACATTTTTTATGTTCACTTGATTGTAATAATAATAAAACAAAACAAAGAATCATAATTATGAATTGTTAAAAAATAAATATAATTCCCAAGAAGCACTGTCAATGTTTACTTACAAATAACATAATAAATTTACTATGCCATAATGAATTTACTATGCCATATTTTGGATAGTATATTCAATAATTTATTTAAAATTGTACCTTTTTTTTACCTTATTAATTGTATTATGAAGCCCGACTATTAAATAAAATAAAATGCAATATTTTAATGTATTGTTAACAGAAAAAAAACTTTATTGGAACACTGTTACCAAATTGAGGGAATTAAACGGCGAAACAGTAAAGCTAGCCTAGAACGAGTCTTGCCAGAATACAGCTGCCTACTTTTATCTCCGGCTAACCTTTGGCAGCAAAGCTTACAATCGTTCTCACTAGATGCTAATATCGTTAATACAATTTATACGTACCAGGTACGTACGAACATTCAACTTGAAATCACTACAGAATGAATGATTTATATAAAACTAGGAAGTGTTTTAATTACTGTTACAGAGTCTACAAAAGGGTAAAGCGTCGATAGCGGAAATGGCTTTCGGTATGCATATGCGTGACACGGGCGTCAAGCGGTACCCACTACGAGCTCGGCCGCGCGTTTTACAGTACGCTATCACTATGTTTTATGAACATGCAGATCAAAGGTAACCAAAAAACTAAGTAAAACCACCAATTCTAGATATGTAACGCATTTGATTGTTTAACACTGCATACATTGTTTTTTAAATATGATTATGTTTTACCTTTTAATTACCTAATAGGCTTATATCTTATTATTTAAAAAAAGTTATTGTTGTTTTGAAAATTTGAATAGTCAATTCAGAATTAATTCAGAATTCAAGTTATGAAGCGACAGTGACTAAACTTACATAATATAGTATAGCTGTTTGTATTAACGTAATACGTTGTTTTATATATATTTTTTAATCTATTACAGGTTTATAAATTCGCTATCCAAGAAACTAAGAGAACTTTATCCATTATATCAAGATACACCACAAGCCCATTGCGGAGAGTCGACGCTAATCTATTATCCAGGCTATTTTAACTACCATGAACTAGTACCACTTTTATTTACATTCGTGGGAATTTTTCTTTATGTATATTTTTCCGTAAGAAAGATTGAATTTATCAAATCTAAACTTGGTCTCGCTGCTTGTGCCGTACTGACTATAGCAGGGAGCTTGTCAATGTCTATGGGAATTTGTTTCTATTTCGGATTTTCCTTGAGTTTACAGGGAAAGGAAATATTCCCTTACCTGGTTATTATAGTGGGCTTAGAGAATGTACTAGTGTTAACTAAAAGCGTCACCTCAACAGATTCTAGACTAGATGTAAAAATTCGACTCGCCCAGGGGCTAAGCAAAGAGGGATGGTCGATAACAAAGAATTTATTGACAGAAATAACTATTCTCACTGTCAGCTTCTTTACATTTGTACCATTCATACAGGAATTTTCAATATTTATGATTGTCAGTCTCATTTCTGATTATTTTATGCAAATGGTATCATTTGCAACAGTTCTAGGTGTAGATGTGCGGCGTATGGAATTCTATCCAGAACAAAATTCTAAATTGCATTTAAAAGAGTACTTTAGTGCAAACAACGCCTTTAACTGGCGATACAATAAAGTATATCAAGACGAAAATAATATCTCGCCACAAAGGATAACCAAATCGAAATCTCATCCTAGATTGAATGGTTTAGCACAAAACAGTCCAACTGATGTAGTAGCTAAGAGAAATACTAGTCCTGGCAGCCAAGACAGAGTGCCGAAAAGAATACGATTGGTAAACATGTGGGCAAGAACTCGCTTTTTTCAAAGAGCTTTTATGCTATGGATGCTTGTATGGATATCCATGATAGTGTATAATTCTGGAGTAGTAGATTATTTTATTGGAACAATAGAAAAATCTGATAACAGTGTAGAACGACGCGCATATTTAAATGATAGAAATGATACAAATCAACAAGTCTTCATGATTTTCAATAATAGTGGTCGACATCCTTTAGTGTTCTCACCTTTATTAGAAACTACCGAAAATGACAAAACCACAACTGTCGATGCAAATGACACAATAATGTTAAAACATTCATCACATTATCGTCCGTTTTCTAGGTAAGGTCATATTTTATTATATACACAAATCTCGATGAATTTTTGAACACACCCACGCTAAATCTACTAAACTCATTTAGATGAAACTTTACAGTAATATACACTGTTTTAAAGTTCATACATCAGAATAATACAATTTATAAAAACAAATTAGATTTATCTGGCGGAAAGTGGAAACGGATTTGTTGAAAGAAAACGGAGTGTCTTAACACTAGGTTCTCAGGTTCCCTCTGCCAACCCTGCTATATGCGGGATACAGCGTGAAGTTAAGAAAAAAAATAAAGATAAAAGTATAAAGTAAATCGGCAAATATCCTACCTTTTACATTTAATTTTTTTTTTAATTCTCTTAATAAATAAATCTTAGCGTGCCCTGCCTAAACCATTACAAAGTTACACGGAGAAAAGTACCGGATTTCATGATTTAAATAGAAGTATTTAGTTTTTTATTATTTCTTCTCAAAATGACTACTGATGCTCGATTAATGCTTTAAGACTAGAATATCCATATAAGTTAAAATAAAAAAATAACAATGCACGTGTAATAATATATTATGATGTAGATTTTTTGAGTTTGAATACATTGCACATTTTTATGTCCTTTAGTGGTTTAGATGTGAAAGTATAATAGAAATATTTAATAATAATATTTTTTATTCAGTGTACAAACTGTTTTACTAGTGGCTTAGACACAGCTCACAAGCAAGGATATGTTTTACGTTATAAGATGTAATTGTTAGTTTACGTTTATATGTTGACGTCAGATAGACGTCATGATGCATTTGATAGAGCAATTTTCTTTGCTCTTGGGTCACTGCCGCTTGTAATGTGGAAACAATTTTGCAATTATAGGTGGCTCGAGCAATTGAACGTGATTGGTTAAACAAGTAATGATCTTAATATAGATAAATTGGCTTTTAAGACCTATCTGAAGCTTACATCCCTCACATTGTTTAATTCTTACCTTTTGGCTTTTGCCAGTGAGTAAAACAGGATAACATCCTTAATAATATGCTGTATAATAAATTTACCCGCGAATAATTATATACAATGAATTATACGCATATATATCGCATTTCTTAATATTAATCATTAAACTCACTAAAATTTCTAGCTAAGCGTTAATTTTGTGTTTCATTCACGGTGTTATGAAATATAT